>MJUU01032251.1:53401-66147 GCA_002080025.1 Modiolus philippinarum
TATGTATGTAACCTGGATTATAAGGGAAACCCCTGCCCAAATTTTTTTTTCAGAGGTGGTCTGAAATAAGTTGCAATGGATAGTGGAGATTTTGGTTGCTATGTATACCAAACAAGAAAACTGAGAAAAAAGGTGTTCTGATACACACTTTCAATTTCAGCAATAATAAAATAAAAAACTAGATTTTAAGGGAGAACCCCTGCCCAAAGTTTTTTTTTTTTTGGAAAGGAACTTGGAATGTTTTGACTTTTAGTCAAGTTAGGACAAAGTCAAACTTCCGCAAAAGTTCCATTATAAATCTCTGATTGAAATAAAAGAATTTAACGGTATATGCTGAATTGCAACTATTTGCCTATCCGATGATGTACTTATGAAAATAACAAATGTTCGCAACTTGGCTTTCGCACCTTTGGTGCGTTTTCTGATTTTTGGTAACTTGTTTCCTTTCCCAGCTATGAGGGGCCGAACAGGGCGGAAATTGCAAATTTGCTGATTACCTTAAATTTTTATTTTTTATCGGATTTCGATGGGATTTTTTTTCTTTAAATTCCTCTTGATATAAGCTTTCAGAAGTATGTCAACAGATTTTGCGTAGCTCATACTGTTTACGAGCTACAAGGGGTCAAAGGGGCCAAAATTGCAAATTTTCGAAATATGTGAAATCTTTATTTTTCATTGGATTTTGATGGGATTTTTTTCTTTGAATTCCTCTTGATAGAAGCTTTCAGTAGTATGTCAATGGATATTGTCAACGGATATTATGTAGCTCTTACCGTTTTCGAGCTACAAGGGGTCAAAGGGGCCTAAATTGCAAATTTTTTTGAAATATGTGAAATCTTTATTTTTCATCGGATTTCAATAGTTTTTTTTCTTTGGATTCCTCTTGATGTAAGCTGTCAGTAGTATGGCAGCGGTCTTTTTTGTAGCTCTTACCGTTTTCGAGCTACAAGGGGTCAAAGGGGCCAAAATTGTAATTTTTCGAAATATTTGAAATCCTTATTATTCATCGGATTTCGATCAGATTTTTTTTTTTGATTCTCCTTGATATAAGCTTTCAGTAGTAAGTCAACAAATTTGGCATAGCTTTTCCCGTTTCTGAGGTAAAGGGGCCGAAATTGCAACTGATTCAAGCTCTTTATTGTGTCCATTTAATTACTGTATCAAGCTCTTTACTGTGTCCTCATTCATTTTGAATTACACTTGTTCAAATTTCAGTATTCGACATGCCGTGGTCGTATCATGCTGCACTCAGCGTAGCCCTTTATTCATCACATGCGCTGAAATTATGGAAGCAAATTCAGTAAACTAAGATTACTTATTTTGTTTTGAACGATAAAAGACAAGATCGCCAGCACAGAACATATTTTAACGTAGGATCCTATGGGTCAAACATTACTTTCATCAACTGTTGTAAGCATTTTGTCAGGTGAGCAATTAAGGCTCAGTTAAGCCTATTTTCAATGAGATCATGTAGAGCTGTGATAGTTTTCTCTTTCCAGTTTAGTTTAGTGTGTAGAATAAGAAACATTTTGTCGCAGGTTCTAACACCAATTTCTGTGTCACAACAGATTGTGGTGCTGCAGTGCATCAATGATTCAGTACATGCCTTACAAAAATCATATACTTTTATTTTATCTTTATAGAGTAATTGATGGATTTGAGACATTGGATGAGTTTGAAAAACAACCTGTGGAAGAGAAATCTTTCAAACCGCTGACTGAAAGCAGGATACAAGACATTACTATTCATGCTAATCCTTTGGCATGACACCTACCAAAACAGACATATAACAATTCGGCCACTGCAAGGACCTATGCACACCCAGATATAATGGATGACTGAAATGTTTACTTTCAAAATCTGTTACAATTAGAGGTAGAGCTAACAGAAATTTATGATAAATAGTCACTAATGTTTTAATAGCAGTTGACTAAACTTTGACATTTACCAACTTCATAAAAAGCTGTTATAATATTTAATAAATAGTTGAAATGTACAACAAGTTACATGTGCCTTAATTGTGAACCAGTAGACAGCCCTATCTTCAACTTCCAACCTAAGGAGAATGCTAGTTCTATGTATTTTTAGCTCACCTGACCCAAAGGGTCAGTGTGAGCTATTGCCATCACTTGGCGTCAGTCGTCTGTCCATTAAACTTGTCACATTTTCATTTTCTCCACTGAAAACATTGAAGGAAATTCAACAAAACTTTACAGGAATGATGTATGGAAGGTCCTTTACAAAAAGAGCCGATTTCATTTCAATTTGAGCAAAAACATATGTGCCAGCTCGAAAAGTAGTTAAACATAGGAGTCAAAGTGAAACCATTCTTTTCATCACTTGCTCTGAAACTATCAAAGCAAATTGAACTTATCTGTATTGGAATGATGTATATAAGGTGTTTTCAAAGATTGTTCATTTCAATAGGATCTGACAAAAAACTTGTGCCAATGGTGAACATAGCTAACATAAGACCCCATTGGAAAAAGAAAAATCATTTTTTGGTCATTCATGTCATAGAAGCATTTTGTCAGGTGAGCAATACAGGCTCAGTTTCTGAGCCTCTATTTTTTTATTCCTGTCGTCTTACAAATCACACAAGCTTGTCTGCTTAATGCCCTAAACAAATTTCAAGCAGTTTATTTTTTATATATTTAACATTGTTTGTTTTATATCAAAAGATGATTAATGTGAATGTCACTGATATTTAAACCATTACTATCAGAATTCAAACAATACACACAAAATGACTGGATCTCACAAATACATGACAAATACATGACAAGATGTTGATGTATCCTCAAACAAACCAAAAATGTCACTACTTCATCAGTGATGTAGCATATTCTGATTCAAGTTGATTCAATTTCTATTTTTAGGAAAATTTTGCCTTGAGTCAACATATCTTTAAAAGTTAATTTGAAATTTATTCTTTTTTCATTTTCAACACACAGTCCATGTTTTTTTCTTAATTTACATAAATGATATGAAATTTTAGCAAACAGGAGATTTCAAAACCTGAAAATAATTAACTATGAAAATGGGCAAAGTAAATGAAAATTTTGTTTCATAAATTGAAGGTGTCAATATTTTAGTCTTTCTGTTTGGAATAGTTGAATATCTCAATGAATTTCTATTCAACCTTATAATTAACCAAGAAACATGCATCTTTTTTCCACATTTGGAGCAAACTGGGTAACTTTTAATATATTATGCCTATAATTTTGCATTTTATGGAAGCTCTACATTCTTGTGAACACTGTGTCAAATGGAAGCTCATGAGACTATCATTAATTCTCTGTACATTTAAGAATTAATAAATATACTAAATGGGTAAGATAGCTGTTCTTTTTATTCATATTTTTATATTTACATATAAAGCTATACATTTCTAACAATTCAGCAGCATATGAAATCTCTATATCTATATCAAGTAGGCTATAGACTGTTTCCAAAATATCTGAAAGTGTCTGCATCCTTCAGGGACCACTGTTTCAAGTTAGGCTGAGACATTATGTAAATACATGTAAATAGGTCTCCGAGCTAAGGTTGCATGTATTCAATTCATTCTTATTATTATTTTATAAATAAATAGAACAGAAAAATTGCCATTAGATTCTTAAGCAAAAAATTATCAAGTATAAAAATGACTTACCCCTTTAACATGAATGAATAGTTCCTTCTCAGTAAATCCTATTTATTGTCACTGCATGTAAATGGCCAAGAAAAGTTGTGGGTGTCCAAACACTATCCCACACTGAGGTCACAAAAATGTTTCACCCATTTTTAAATGAATTGCAGAAGTAAATATACATTCTAGTCTTCTTTTTTAAGAAACAGTAGCATTAACGTGTTTGATTTTCTCGGGACATGTGCTTTAACCTGTTAACTGCATGGTAATTCTCATGTTTGACACAAACGATTAGTGGACTTCTCGGTTAAAATTGCTTCAGGTTTGCTGTTTATACTGTTCTTCAAGCGTATTCTATATTCAAACAACAAAATCTTAATGTTTTTGGCCTTAAACAATGCCAAACAGGGGCATTTTCAGCGAAAAAAATCTCAAAAAGTGACACAAACATGGTCCCAGTTTCAGATGAATTTTTGTAAATACCGCAAAGCCCGACGGGAAGTCCTTAAAATAGACGGCTTCCCCGACTATTTTTTTACGTTTAATAAATATATCAACCAATGAGGGGCCGTAGGATGGGAATGTGTCAGTTATTTTAAGACCCTGGAATTTCCCGCGGTATTTTGACTATATTTGCGTACCGACTTAGACTGACGAGTCTGTCTCAAATCCGTGGAATCTGTAACAGAGCAAAGCGTAGTGAGCCAGGGGGCAGCACTAGTCAGTCTACGTACCGACTTTGACACTTTATTTCTTGTCACGTGCTGGATTATAGAACGTATAAAGTTATCAGTCACGATCAATATTAATATTTACGTTACTTTAATGACAAAATTAACATTTAGTATTTATTGTTTAGAAGCGAATGCAAACAGAGAATGTCAACGTCAGGTATTACGAGTCAGTTTTGTTGATATTGTAAACAGTGCTGCCACCTATATTGTCTCCCCTGTTTTTGTGCAATTAGATTGGAACTCTCCTGTGTCATCGTGGCGTTCCCGCTGAAACTGAAATGCCACATAATATTATTTGGAAAAAGATTGTTTCACATGTCTAAGCATATCTTAGGAAGTTGCATTAGAATTTTTTCAAGCTATATAAAGCTGTTTGTCAGTTGTACAGATTCTTGTTATCTCAAACTTAGGATATTTGCAAGTGGAAATGGCGCTCGGTTCTTTGTGGAATTTTCTCAGATTTACCTTTCTGTTCTAGAAAGTATTTATCAAGTTTCTTACAAAGTTGTGACAATCATGACTAAGTAGGTTATTAATACACAGATATGACAGCATTTGTAACGTTATTGTAATATTCACGGACATAAATGGAAATTGTCACATATTTTCTCTTTCTGTGTCTATACCAGGTAAAGCTGTATAAATTGTAGGTGATAAATTGGAATTTAATTCGTTTGTTAAAATATTAAAAATAAGGGAAGTATTACCTTAGATTTTTCAGGAAATTTCTCAAATTTAGAATCATTTACCTTCTTAAGATGCTATTTATTTAAGAAGATAAAGCTGTTAAGTCATTCTACATATCACGTAGGCAAACAAAATAGTACTATTGTCACAAGGTAAGGACTTTACATTGTTTATAAAAATCAATAAAAAGTCCAAGTTAAAATCACAATATGTCATGTTGGTCCTCTATGAAATGTGATTTCCTGTGCTGGGTACTGTTATTTCGCTTTTTGTGCACCAGGTATTTCTTTTAAGTTTGAATACTGGTGTATAATTATACGGTTTTTGAAAGTTTACGGACTTAATTAGCGCTTACAAGTAAATACATTATTTTTATGAACATTTCACAACAAAATTATGAAAAATTAAGAAGTAACTATGTTTATGTAAAATGATATTTCATATTACTTCTTTCAAAATGAAGCGTAACTAAAATCCTCAAAAAACATGAAATGCTTATGATGGTTTAAACCATGAATGAAACCTTTTTTAGAATTCATTTATCTGTCCTAATGCATGATTTGATATCGATATCGATATGTTTGGTCATAGATTTGGAACGAAATGTTTAGTCGGGTATTTTTTCAACGGTGCTGTGATTTTGCATGGTAAAAATACAAGTGGTACTGTTATTTTCTGTGTTTTGTTCTGTGATTTCATGTGATTTTTTCGTGTATGATAGATCAACTTTGTCATACCCATTGGTAAAAAACTATATTTAGATATTTTGTAAAAACATTTTTCAGGTTTACCGAACACATCATCACTTAATAAATTCATATAAGATAGAGTTTCAAAAATATTTTAATCCGGATCACAA
This sequence comes from Modiolus philippinarum, assembly GCA_002080025.1. Lineage (NCBI taxonomy): Eukaryota > Metazoa > Mollusca > Bivalvia > Mytilida > Modiolidae > Modiolus > Modiolus philippinarum. The sequence continues at coordinate 59,313 of MJUU01032251.1, forward strand.
CAATTTTAAGGTGTCAAACCACCAATTCAACCAATCAGAGCTTGGAACATATAATACATATGAAAACGGACCATCTAAAGATAAACTTTATATTCTTCCACCTTTAAAATGGGGTCGCACAGGGGGGTACCGCGCAGGCGCGTACGAGAAATAAAATGTCACAACACGAGGAACGAAAAATTAGAAATTGGCTTGCACGACCCTTCAGCACGACAACACGTGCAATAAAAAACGGCAAACACGCTGCACGAGAAAACCCTGTGCCAGCCTCTTAAGACTGTTCCAGGGAATTTGATAAATGATACATCAATTTAAGCAGTGACACACGACCAAGGTCAATTGACCACGTTTGGATCACTTTAAATTTCCAAAAAACAATGTTACATCCTTTAGAATTTAACTGCCGATCTTTCCCGTCTTATAGTGCTGCCATTTTGTCATGTGGTCTCCTCTCAATACTACCTGGGTCCAAAAGAAGAGAAGGAATCAATTCTTGATTGCAACACGTTTCAATAAAACCCAGAACAGATAAACACCACCGGCCACACTGGTGTACGTTTTGATATACTTAAAAGGAGAGGATATCAAATCCTGCATTAGGACAGATAAATGAATTTTATAAAGGGTTTCATTCATGGTTTAAACCATCATAAGTATTTCATGTGTTTTTGGGAAGGAATCATTTACACATTTTAATTTACGCTTCATTTTGAAAGAAGTAATATGAAATATCATTTAGCATAAACATAGTTACCTCCTAATTTTTCATAATTTTGTTGTGAAATGTTCATAAAAAGTAATGTATTTACTTGTTAAGCAGGCCGATCAGTGATTTGTTTTCAACAAAAGAAATGGAACTCTTCATTAAACGAAACAAAAAAGGTCTCCTTAGATTGTTTTCCGTAGTTACAGATTCCAAAAAGTTGTTTGTAATTAGAAAGTTTAATGATTTTTTAACTCGATTTCATTAAGGTTCAGAAATAATGTAAATGTTCGCCGTTTGATTGTAAAGTTTGTTATTAGTGTGTCAATTGCGGTATAAGTGGACTGAAGTTGGTGTCTATCATTCTGGATGACTCAAATATACATCTCCATATTTTCTCCAAAATTGGCATACTGATTCATAAAGAATTGATCAATTGTGCAAAATTACATTTCCACCCTTCCACACAATTTCCCAGAATAAAACCCCAAAGTTCGCGGATTCTGCTACAAAACTGGCTCTATTTTTAGAAATGAAATCGAATTCCCCGGAATTTACCTATATACGTCATGATTACAACTCAAAGTCAGAGGCCCATTCAGGTAATCGTAATTTGATTTTTTGTCTGAAGTTTGTTTTAATGGATTAAATGGAACAGTAAACATTCGACTACCGCTCCTAATAAATATTTAGATACAGAAATATCAAACCTTCCGCATTAATTTCGTATAATTTTATCATAATGGGGTACATTGATCCCTGTGAATGCCTTGGTAGTGTTTATAAATAACATTTACCGCCAAATAATGAACACAATGGAAAATACCACCCTCACTTATACCTTGGTTACGGGATATAATTTTGGATCTTTGAAATCAATTATTTCATAGTTTCCCTTCAAGATTAATCCTTTGGCTATCTTTCAATACAGAAGTTGTGTCCGCCCCCGGTAATTTTTTGCCTTTTCATAATATTTTATTGTCGCAAAATTATTTTAAGTATGGTCGAATTGAAGACATTTGACATCAACTAGAAGCAATTTATCGTGCAATAGCAGACAAATTGTTAACTTTTATTTTGTAAATGTTTTTGTTTTATTAAATGCATCGTTCCTTTGTGATTTATATACCCGACAAGCTTAATATCCAGCCGTTACTATGCACTATCAACAGACGGCGTGCTTCTAAAATATGGCTGATGAAGTAGACGCCCACCTCATTAGCATAGAAAGGAGATAATTTCACACAATGACTCTTCGGACTGTTAAGCGCTAATAAATTCCGTAAACTTTCAAAAACCGTATAATCATACACCAATAATCAAAGTTAAAAATAACCTGGTGCACAAAAAGCGAAATAACAGTACCCGGCACAGGAAATCACATTTCATAGAGAACCAACATGACATAGTGTGAAAGCATATTTATATTATAGTTTAAAATACACCAGCAACCGAACAACTAAGACTAAAAGGCAGAGAAAGGAAAATCTTAGATGAAAACTCCAAACAAAGAGACAATTGAGAGACAATGCAAATGGAAACATCACGACTTATAAAGATAAACAAGAACAACAACACCACAGAACTAGTGTGCTAGCAAAATGAAATAATAAAAAATGATGGTTGTTCCATGGGACACTTGTGTCACCTGCACTACAGAACAGCCATCTAAGGTCCAGTGTACCTCTAAAATCTATAAGTTTAAAATATCAAGTATTGGGTGCATGTCTAGATTAGGAGAAAAAGATGTCCTGCAAATTTGTTTAGAATATGAATTCTATTTTTGAAGGACTTATTCAGATTAACAAACAGAATTAACAAATGAGCTTTGTTGGCTTGGCAAACCTAAAAAATTTGTAAAAACAAAATTTAAGGCATAATGTGAATAACAGATCTAATGAATAACCTATACTGAATTTTTGGTTGGAATGAGACAGACAGTTTTGAAGGAGTCGCAGATTAACAAACGGAATTAGCTAATGAGCTATTTTGGCTCAGTGACCCTTTTAAATCTGTTAAATCAAAACTTTAATATCAGGTGTGCATTTATATCAGGTGAACAACATATCCTGAAAGTTTGGTTGTAATATGTCTTACAACTTTGAGGGAGTTCAAGATTAACAACTTAATTAATAAATGAGTCATTTTGGCTCTGTGAACATCAAAAATCTATAAAATAAAAATTTTAAGTATCAGATGCATGCACAACTACATCAGGTGAACACTATATCCTGCATGTTTGGTTGGAATCTTACTTACAGTTATGATGGAGTTGTGAATAAACAAATCAGATTAACAAATGAACAATTTTGGCTCTGTGAACCTCTAAAATCTGTTAAACCAAAATTCCAAGTATTAGGTGCGCAACTACACCAGGTGAATGACATACCCTGAAAGTTTGGTTGGAATAAGACTAACTGTTTTGAAGGAATTGCCGATACAAAAACAAGATTAACAAATGAGCTATTTTTTATCGGTAAACCTCTAAAATCTGTAAAAACAAAATTCTAAGTGTCAGATGCACAACTACACCAAGAAATTGACATATCCTGAAAGTTTGGTTGAAATTGGACAAGCGGTTTTGGAGGAGTTGCGGATACAAAAACCGACAGACGACGCAGGACGACGACGTTAGACGACTGATAGTAATCCCTATGTGTCGATTCTGCTTACAGCAGGCGACACAAAAACTGAACGTAGCATCAGATGCTCTGGAAGTGCAAGCATGATATGCTCCACGCTTAGCAGTTGTCACACGCCCAGGTTATGATTAATGGCGGAATATCGGTAATATAGCTGATTGGTAAATGTAACTTTTAACCTTTGACATAACCAATTTCAAATCAATGATACTTGTTACTTCTCTAATCCTCAACAGGAACAAGGTAAAAATTTGAAATGTATTTATTGACGGAACGATATTGTGGAAGACTCGTTTTTCAACAAACAATAGAAACTCCTATTGTAACAAAGTGTGCGCCACTTTTACCAAACCTTTTCCTTTATTCATATGAAGCAAATTTTTTACAAAGGTTCATATAACAGAGACAAAAACAACTTGCCCAGTCATTTAATTTCAGCTTGAGATATATATATAAGATGTACTTTGTATAAATAATTCAAGATATAATTGATATACATCTGATCTACCTCAGTGAGCTTGAAACTAAAGAAAAAAACCGAAACACAAAACTGTGCTCCATTCCTTGCCCTTTCGATACACATTGATGAACATGAACGGCTGAAATATAAGCTATAGGACAAACGTGACGATTTGTGAACTTTCCCTTTCTTACTATCAATATACCTACCTCTCCAGTGTATGGACTGTAAATTCCACAGTCAGTTGTTACTGTAGAGCTTGTAGTGCATTTTGTGACTTTGTAAAAAGAGCAGAAGCACTATCACAGAAACTGCTAAGTAAAGGGTGTGTTCAGCATTTTTAATTTCTTTCCTTCAGAAATTCTATGGTCCTCACCATGACATCATAGATAGATCTGAAATATCAGTTTCACAAATGAGAACAAACATTGTCAGCTAGATGGTCGTCCACCTGGATATGACATTACCAATTTTGAATTTGCCATGGATTGACCAACTAACAGTACACAGAACAAGACATGCTTACCCTTCCAGAACACCTGACCTGATGTCACTCTTTTTGTTTGGGGGGTCATACTGTCAATGCTTTCATATTTTTGTATAATCTTGTTTAATCATACTGTTTAATTTTGTCTTCGTAAGTGACGCTTGTGATACCGATTTTTCCTTGTTGTCTGAATACTAAAGAGATTTACAGAAATTTTCAAATTGTTTCCTTGTTACTGTTTGACTGTAAATGAAATAACAACTTAGATGGATTTTTAATTACTTCTGTCTCACGGAAACCAAGTTTGACAGGTGGTTTATATGAACAAGCTTACCCTTCCAGACCAGCGGTTGTCACTCTGTTTTCCAGGGTTCACACCGTAAGTGTTTTACTTTTTAGCGTTGTATTTTTGGTGTTTTGTGTTTTGTGGGTGCATAGTATGATAAAGAATCTTTAGTCTTGCGTCTTCCGACTTCAGGTATCCCTCGTTTTTTCCTTGTCCCTGGACTTTAAATTATGTAATATTCTGCTTTGTTCCTTCGGTATTCTATTGCCGTTGTTTAGCGTATAGACAATTACATGGACAAATTTGTACCACACAACATCCCTGGCGAAAATAAAACTGACAGTGTGAACCCACAAGAAACTGAGAGGGAGGGTAAGCATGATATGTTCATATAGATACATTGGACAATTTGCTTAATAATTGTCTTAACCTTAAAACTTCCGTAGTCACAGTTACAACAAAGTTTGAACATTCCTATGGTTTATATAGACAGTACTCCCATTTAATAACGAAGACGGAGATGTTCAATGTATATAAAAATTCAGAAAGCATCTTTACTCATCACTAAGCTATGAACAACAATAAAAAATAAAGAACCTTTGTTAGCACGCTCACATACCCCACGCCCCCACATATCGGATAATCCTGCATTATAAACACCGAAATAAAAGATTATCACAACTCTTTCGTATGCACATCTCCATATGCACAATCATCCTGCAAAATAACAAATCATATCTTTAAAAATGTTATAAACTGTAGGTGTTATCTGAACAAAAGATGTACCTTATAATCCATTTATTTTGCGCTAACATGACAAATACAAGGTTAGAAAAAATGAAAGGATATGGAGTGAATAAACATGTGACAAAAACGCACACGATACATAGAAAACTACACTTTATCAAGGACAGGGCTTTTAATCCTGTCTACATCTTGATTTCGCCTAAGGGTCTTCAACCAGAGGTGAACAATATATGTATATTTTTCTTATAAATAATCAGAAATAAAAAATGAAATACCATGCTCATCTTTGATATAGGCCACTCAATCTGCAAAATAAAAATATGCAGAGAACTGTAGGAGGAGTCACCTAGACAAATGATGTACCCTATAAGCAAATTTTTCCCCAAAATGACAGTTCAACAACGTGTACTTTTCTTAAAAAATAATAATAAAAACCCAAGAAGTATGCACATTTTTTATATATTCACAATGCAACTCCAAAATAAAAACTTTGCATCTTAAAAACTGTAGGAGGAATTATCCAGACAAAAAATGTACCATTTAAGAAATATTTTTCATAAAAATGTCAAAGTTCAACAACATAGTTTTTCTAAAAAATTGTCAAAACTCAAATTCAAAGTATCATGCCCATTTCAAATCAGTCTGAGAGATAAAATCTTAAAAACTATAGGAGGATTTATCTGGACAAATGATGTACCCTATAACTAGTATTTTGCATAAAACTGACAACGTTTAACAATGTGTATTTTTCTGAAAAATCATCAAAAATCAAAATCAAAGGAGTATGCATATCTTTAATATATGCACGATAAACCTGCAAAATAAATACATTTTATCTTAAAAACTGTAGAAGGAGATATCCTGACAAATGATGCACCATATAAGCGGTATTTTACATCAAAATGACAAAGTTCAGCATTCTGTTTTTTTCTGAAAAATCATCAAAAATCAAAATTCAAGGAGTATGCAAATCTTTGATACATGCACAATCAACCTGCTGCAAAATAAAAACTTTGTATCTTAAAAGCTGTAGGAGGAGTAATCCGGACAAATGATGTACCCTAAACACAATATTTTGCATAAAAATGACAAAGTTCCAACAATGTGTATTTCTTCTGAAAAATTATCAAAAATTCAAATTCAAGTAGTATGAACATCTTGATATATGCACAATCAGCCTGCAAAATAAAAAATTCCAATCTTAAAAACTATAGGAGGAGTTGTCCGGACAAATGATGTACCCTTAAGTGATGACAGACGGACGGACGGACTGACTGACGGACGGATCAGTCAAAAACTATATACCTTCCGCAACTTCGAATAGAAAAAAATGAAAAAAATATACTTTACAAAGACGTACTGTGAGGTAAAAACGGAGTAGCAATTCTTCATTTCGAACAATTCAATAATTTATGAAAGGATATGGAGTAAATGAACATGAGACCATAACACATATGTTAACTCCAACTGCAGTAATTTTAATGAGCTGCATGGCCATTTCGGAAAATTA
>MJUU01032252.1:3631-23326 GCA_002080025.1 Modiolus philippinarum
ATGCAGGATACTCAAGTTATCATCCGGAAACCAAAAAGATGGACGTACGGACGGACGTACGGACGGACGTACGGATCAGGGTAAACCTTAATGCCCCCGACCGCCTAGCGGCGGGGGCATAAAAATGATTTCTTTTTAGATTTGCCCCCTGTTGGGTCCCATTTTAACTCGTCTGTGGTACATGCTACGAGAAATTCTTTACATACTTCCTATCGGAAATTTCCACAGGAGCACACTGAAACAAACCCCATCAAAATCCAATAAATAATAAAGATTCTACAGTCAAATATGTGAAAACACCCAATTTCACCCCTTTTTGGCCCCTTTTTCTAAAACGGGCGGGGCCACCAACTCGAAATTATGCATAAAACCTCTGTTTATGCGTAAGCCAATATACATTTTACTAAAATTTCATAATGATCTGTCCCCTAGAAGCAAAGTTATGCTGTCCACAGACGCCAACGACATGGACAACGCCAAAGCCATACCAAAATTTTTTAGTCGTATAAAAAAATGTGGGGGTCACGGATATGTCAAAAAAAATTCAGTGTTCTAAAAAATGGTCAAATTTGGTGTTTTTGCACGAAACCGGTATTTACAATAGAATTATATGGGAAATAGTCCTATACCACTATTCAAGGGCATATTTTTTCTATAAACAGACATACATTTTTTTCAAATTTTGTACGTTTATTGGTATGATATAGAACTTCAATTTAAAAACATAAAAAAGATATGTCACAGACCTTTTGGGAAAGTTATTTCATGAATTTGTTTTATTTAATTATAGTAATTTGGGACCCCATATTTTTCGGAAAAATTATAATAAATGTGTTTTGTTAAAATATTTTTTACAAATACAAAAAAAGAACTGGGATCAACTACCTTATTTTTTAACAAACTGAGGAAATTTGACCTATTCCATAGTATGCCAGTTGTAATTATCTCCCTTCGATAAAACTTTTTGAATTTTTGGCAAATATTTAATATGATTCAAACAAACTTGATACATACTGTTCATTTTTATTCAAATTATTATATTAAAGACATACAAAATAATTTAGACAAAATTCTCATTGAATTATTGATTTTTTTGCTCACCTTATAGCTGAGATATGGTAAGAACTACGCCAAATCTGTTGTCATACTACCAAAAGCTTACAGCAAGAGGAATCCAAAGAAAAAACTCTCATCGAAATATGATGAAAAATCAAAATTGTAGGTAATCTGCAAATTTGCAATTTGGCCCCGTTCAGCCCCTTATAGCTAGGTAAGGATACAAGTTAACAAAAATCTAATAGTAGAGAGGTGTGTTTATTTTTCATTAAGAATCCATTGAAAAAAAAACTGCATCAAAATCAAAACAAAAAATTTAAAATTTTTTTTTTTTGAGTCGCCCCTTTTGGGCCCCATTTATCTCAGGAACGATACATGCTACTTGAAATCTGTTGACCTAGTGCAGACTGGAAATTTCCTCAGGAGCACACTGAAGAAACCCCATCAAATTCTGATAAATAATATATGAAAACAACTATTCTGGCCCTTTTTGGCCCCTCCAAGCCTTCCTTTTGTGCCAAGGAACATTGTGTTAAAATTTAGTACAGATTGATCAACAGGAACTTATTATGTTATTGACCAAAAACAGAACTGTCTACAGACAACAATGACGACAATGACGACGGCAGCACAACACCATTATACGACCTCAAAATTTTTACAGTCGTATAAAAACCTACGCCCGTGTGATGTTAGAATTAATTTAGGATGGCCTTTGCTAACAAAAGGAATCCTCCAAAAACTTTTTTCCAATAAATGTTGTAGTAGAGCAATACCTGTTTGTCAAAAAAGTAACACCTATAAATTGCTCAAATTGCTAAATTGGTTACACAATAGGAACTACCCCGGTAGTAAACCAGTAGGGTTATACACAATGAACAATAAACTTTGAATAAAGGGCTACGATGAGCGCAGCAGGATACGACTGCAGCATGTCGAACACTGAAATTTGAGCAAGTGTAATTCAAAAGTGAATGTGGACACAGGAGAGAGCTTGAGACAGTAACTGGATGGACACAATTAGTAGCTTGACACATACTTAGGAAAACAAGAGTGGACCCTAATAGATGTCTCGCCCGTCCCTGCTTGTCGCTAAAACAGTCATCCTTTCATAAAATAAATATACTACTCAAGAGCAACCTACAAGCCAAATATTATTACTGTACCACTTACAGTAATTGAGAAACTATTCTAATTAGAAACACTTAACTTTGTTCATTAGCCCATGAAATTGCGGTCAAGGACAAAATGCATATACCAAACTAGCATGTACTACCCAAGACCAATCTACATAATAAATATTAGGGACCTACCACTTATAGTTATTGAGAAATGGACTTAATCAGACAAACTTAACATGGTAATTAAACTGTAAAATTGAGGTCAAGGACAAAAGTCATATGCCAGACTGACATGTACTACTCAAGACCAATTTACAAACTAAATATTATTGACCTACCGCCTATAGTTATTGAGAAATGGATTTAATCATAGAAACTTAATGTGGTCACTAGACCATGAAATTGAGGTCAAGGACAAAAGTCATATTTCAGACTGACATGTAATACCCAAGACCAACCTACATAATAAATATTATTGACCTACCACCTATAGTTATTGAAAAATTGACTTAATCAGAGAAACTTAATGTGGTCACTAGACCATGAAATTGAGGTCAAGGACAAAAGTCATATGCCAGACTGACATGTACTACTCAAGATCAACCCATATACAAAATAATATTGACCTACCACTTATAATTATTGAGATATGGATCTAATCAGAGAAAATTAACATGGTCACTAGACCGTGAAATTGAGGTCAAGGACAAAAGGCATATACCAGACTGACATGTACTACTCAAGACCAACCCATATACCAAATATCATTGACCTACCACTTATAGTTATTGAGATATGGATCTAATCAAGAGAAACTTAACGAGGTCACTAGACCGTGAAATTGAGGTCAAGGACAAAAGGCATATACCAGGCTGACATGTACTACTCAAGACAAAGCCATATACCAAATATTATTGACCTACCACTTATAGTTATTGAGATATGGATCTAATCAGAGAAACTTAATGAGGTCACTAGACCATGAAATTGAGGTCAAAGACAAAAGGCATATGCCAGACTGACATGTTCTACTCAAGTCCATCCTATTTACCAAATATCATTGACCTACCACTTATAGTTATTGAGATATGGATCTAATCAGAGAAACTTAAGGTGGTCACTAGACATGAAATTGAGGTCAAGGACAAAAGTCATATGCCAGACTGACATGTACTACACAAGACCAACCTATATACAAAATATCATTGACCTACCACTTATAGTTATTGAGATATGGATCTAATCAGAGAAAAATAACATGGTCACTGGACCGTAAAATTGAGGTCAAGGACAAAAGGCATATGCCAGACTGACATGTACTACTCAAGACCAACCTATATACCAATTATCATTGACCTACCACTTATAGTTATTGAGATATGGATCTAATCAGAGAAACTTAACATGGTCACTAGACCATGAAATTGAGGTCAAGGACAAAAGTCATATGCCAGACTGACATGAACTACTCAAGACCAACCTATATACCATATATCATTGACCTACCACTTACAGTAATTGAGATACGGATCTAATCAGAGAAACGTAACATGGTCACTGGACCATGAAATTGAGGTCAAGGTCACATGATTTTATGTCCGTCAGGTAGCACTTGATTAGTACTACCACTGGACCAAATATGATGTTCCAACATCAAAGGGTTTTCAAAATATTCTGTATTATAGTAAAAGTTAACACCATCGCCGTCATACTTTGCACGCCTATGTCTCGCTTTCACGATTTTCGTTGTGGGCGAGACAATAAAAATTAGCACTTCTGATACCTCTGTTAGAGTTATGCTAAATCCTTTGACATACCACTGAAAGCTTACATTAAGACTAAGAGGAATCCAAAGAAAAAAATCTTGCCTAAATCCTACTAAAAATAAAGACTTTACATATTTTGAAAAATTGCAATTTCCGCCCCTTTGACCCCTTTTAGCTCAGAAACGTTGAGAGATACACAAAATCTGTTGGCATATTTCTGAAAGCTTACAACAAGAAGAATCCAACGAATACTACTGAAAGCTTAAGACAAGAGGAATATAAAGATAAAAAAATCCCATCGAAATCCAATGAAAATAAAAATTTAACTTAATCTGCACATTTGCAATTTTGGCCCCATTTGGCCCCTCATAGCTCTGACAGGAAACAAGCTATCAAAAATCTAAAAGTTCAGAGCTCTGTTAATTTTTCATTAGGAATCAATTGAAAAAAAACTGCATTAAAATTGGACTAGAAATAAAAAAAATAAAATTTTTGAGATTTGCCCTTTTTGGGCCCCATTTATCTCATAAACGGTACATCCGACGTGAAATCCATTGACACACACTGCTGATTGGAAATTTCCTTGTGAGCACGCTGAAAGAAACCCCATCAAAATCTGAAAAATAATAACAATTCTACAGCCAATTATGTAAAAACACCCAATCATGCCCCTTTTGGCCCCTTTTTTAAAAATGGGAGGAGCCACAAAATCCAAAACCATTCAAGGTCTTCCTTTTGTGCCAAGGAACATTGTGTTAAAATTTCATAAGGATTGATCAACTGGAACTTAAGTTATTGGCCAAAAACAAATGCGTCTACAGACGACGACGCAGACGACGACAACAACGACATCGCCATTCCATTATACAACTTCAAATTTTTTACGGTGGTATAAAAATATGCCAAGGGAAACATAAATTCGATGGACAATTGTTTTTCAGCTTCATTGTGATACAGTGGTCACAGCACAATTACCCCCCTTTGATAAAATCAAGAATTTTTATTTTCCCTCCATCTCAAAATATTTCAAATTCTATATTTATTTTGTTATAAGGGAAAGCCCAAGTTAACAATTTTGCAATAAAAAATACCAAAAGAATTATTTTTAGATCTCAATTATATTCTTTTTTGCAGTTTTGAAAAATTGGAAATGAGCGTTATCTATACTTTCAAAATTTCTTATATAAAATTTAAAAGCTCCTATAAGATTTGAGAATACATACAGGTGAAAAACCTTATAAATGTGTACTTTTGGGGGACCTCACAGTGCTGAGGTACAAACTTAATTAATAAATCAACAACATCACTACACGAGGCAACAACAGTAAATGTGCTCTCACAAGTACCATACAGCATTTGAAAATTTATCAAACAGTGATTGAAAGTCTCCAGTAAAAGCTACAAAAATACTTTCTGAATTTGCTAATAGCTGATACCCAACCACATAGAAATTCAAGAGACAAAAATCCAGATTCATTTTCACTTGAATTTTGTGGTCGACAACTACTTTATAAAGATTGAAGTAGACTGCATGTAATTTCTTATACAAGTTACTTGTTTATTATTCTACAGGAAATGGTCAAACAGACAGGCATAGCAATTGAAAGACAGATGCACCATTAAGGTTTAAATATTATAAATACCCTGCCACTGGAACATGACAACAGATGAATTTCTGATTTCACAATATTGTTGTTACGTTAGTGATGTTTATAGATGTTTTGAGCTTGTATAAATATCTTAATTTTCACTCTTTCATTTCTGTCTTATTAAACTTCCTCTCTGGACTTAATCCAGTGAAATTCCTAATATGTAATATGTTATTGGGCTTTTAAAAGCTGTGTTTCTCAAAATATCATCCCTTGATCCAGAAAAAAGAGCACAGTAGCAACTTAGCATTAGCCAAAGAGCCCCAATCTTCAAATTTTGGCATGCAGGATACTGTTTTTTCCAATATCAACTGTCAAAATCCTGATAACTTGTTTATCACCCTTTATTTTGTATTTTAGATCTACCATTTTAACCTCCTAAAGTTAAGCAGGAAATTCAACATACATGCCATTCTTGCCTTTTCAGTAATTTTAAGTTTCATAAAACATGTTTTTGTAGTTTTAAATCATTATATCAGCAAAGTTTTGGTCACCGAATAAATGTTTTAACAGAACTTATCAAAATAATATTGAATGTTGCTGCAACCTTTGGTTGTTATGACATTCTATCCTTCCTTGGAGCTTTTGTGATGAACATGAAAGCTCTGCAGGATATATCAGTGACCCAGTTTCTGTAGTTTTTCTGGAATGCAGTTTATTTTTTCATGTAATAATGACTTTTTTTAATACCTATTCTGAAAAAGGAAATGTAATGTCAATTTAATTTATTAAATTAGAGTTTATGCATCATTAATCTGTTGGTCTTTGGGTAGATCTTCTACTCATTACTATGTGCATATTAATAAGTATTAGAATATTAATTAGTTTAGATCTAACCAATCAAATTACAGTAAGGAAAGTTTTTTATCAGTTTAGTTCCAGCTTTTAATGGCGACACATGTTTTAACAGTCTTGTTGATGGGTTCTACCTCCAGTAAGTATGCTGGGTTCTACCGCATACATAAGAATTATTAAGTTTATGGATTTTATTATTATTATCAGGCTTAATTTTGTACATTTTATTTTAACAAGGTATATGATATTGGTTTTTCGAGTAGCCCCCAAGAAGCCAAAAATACATAAGTAGAATGTAGATAAATTTGTATGGGATTGTTTTATGTCGTTAGATGTATTTGTTCAATGTAGTTAAAAAATGTGTGTTTTTTCTTAATTATGTAATAAATGTTAATTCTGATATAGTCATATTTTCAACCTCACAAGTTACTCTTATACAGATATATTGTCCCCAGCTTTATGAAGTTGAGGTTAATAAATCTATACAGTCCCCCCTTACTGGATGATAGCCTTCTACAGCATTAGATGGACCATGAAATAGCACCGCAGGGCATGTATAACTGCAGCTATTACAGTATGAGGAAATCTGTTCTGGACATGTATGATGGCAGCTTACTGGGTTTATAATTGACAAGATCTGAAGAATGAACATGAGTTTAACATTGGTAGTTACGTTCTCAAAGTCTGTATATGCATTTGTCGAGGTTTAAATTTGGCTTTATTCATGTGGTTAAGCAAGGTTTACATTAGAATGGAGTATATGTAAATGATACAATAAGAGTAGAAACTTGAGCTATGCTATTTCTAGTTATCATATGGAGTCAATGTACATAGTCTTATCATTAGATGGATAAATAGATGTTTAATTTAATCCATTTGATTTCATGTGAAAACTTTGAAAAGGTATTGTTTTTGAAACGTTGAAGGAAAAGGTCAACTTCTGATATATTCAGGTTAACCTGATATGGCTTATGAAGAAGTGCTCTGCAGCCTGATATAACCATGAGAAGGATGATAATTATAGGTTTCATTATGAGTGAGGCTTGTATTTCTCCTATGATGTGGCAGCAATATCTATTTCTTACACAATTAGATAATTTTCATTTCACTTAATTATTATTGTGTAATTAAATAGTTCAAGTTGATAACAAGCAATATACAAGCCACACTCATAATGAAACTATAATTCTTGTATGATGTGGCAGCAATATCTATTTCTTACACAGTTAGATAACTTTGTTATCGCTTAGTGATAACTTTGATGCTATCATTTCATTGGCCTTTCATATGATTACCGGTAGATAACTTTTCAGCTGTATTTTCATTGGTTGTTCTAGAGGTCACACATGGGGTCAAAACCATGTCATGGAAATTTTTTTGTTATTTTTAGTTCTGTGCTCATTTCATATGTCGTCTGCATTATTTTTTAATTTTATTGGAAAGAAGAAAAGAAAAAAAAAGAGCTTCGTGTGTACACACATATTAATTCATTCTCAAAACATAGAAAGCGGCCACAGCTTGCTAAGCTCACCTCGTTGTGCAGCATTGTCACATGTTTCACATGTCAGTAAACAGGAATGGACTAAAATCATTTTTTTTAACAGATTCAGTCATGCATAAAATGTAGTTTACAGACTGCATCCGAAGCATGCAATATAGTTGTCATCCCAAAATGCATCATTGATACCAATATGGTTGCTGAGATACATGTCAGTCAGCAGGAATGGACTTTGACCATTCTACCTAACCAAGTCGCTCATGCGTAAAATTTAGGTCAGAGACAGCATCCAAAGCATGCACTGTTGATGTCATCCCAAAATGCATCATACATATCAACATGGTTGATGTGGGCCATGTCAGTAAGAGGGAATAGACTTTAACTATTCTACCTAACCATGTCGCTCATGTGTAAAATGTAGGTCAGAGACAGCATCCGAAGCATGCATTGTTGTTGTCATCCCAAAATGCATCATTCATATCAACATGGTTGATGAGGGACATGTCAGTAAGCGGAATGGACTTTAACCATTCTACCTAACCAAGTCGCTCATGCATAAAAAGTAGGTCAGAGACAGCATCTGAAGCATGCATTGTTGTTGTCATTCCAAAATGCATCATACATACCAGTATGGTTGATGTGGGCCATGTCAGTAAGCGGGAATGGACTTTAACCATTCTACCTAACCAAGTTGTTCATGCGTAAAATGTAGGTCAAAGACAGCATCTGAAGCGTGCATTGTTGATATTATCCCAAAATGCATCATACATATCAATATGGTTGATGTGGGACATGTGAGTAAGCATGAATGAACTTTAACCATTCTACCTAACCAAGTCGCTCCTGCATAAAATGTAGGTCAGAGACAGCATCCGAAGCATGCATTCCAGTTGTCATCCCAAAATGCATCAGGCATACCAATATGGTTGATGTAGGGCATGTCAGTAAGCAAGAATGGACCTTAACCATTCTTCCTAACTGGACGCCGACGTGGACGCAGACGTGGACGCAGACGCAGTCGCGGATGCTAAGGGTATCACATAAGCCCCCCTCACTTCGTGAGGTGAGTTAAAAAACAGTTGAATATTTTTTGATCACTTAAAATATATTATTTTTTTGCTAAAGATAAGTTTCCTTCCTGTGTTGATGTAATGATGTAATGTGTACTCGATTGAGATCATTGACACATGGAAATTGACATCAGAATCAGTTACCACAGATACAGAGAAATTTACAGCTACATTTAATTACTAATAATTTGTAACATTTAACGGACAAGCAGAATTTCTTTAGTATAGATGTTTAAAACTGCAATTAAAATCCATCCAAGCTTTCTGATGCCCAGGTTTGTCATCAGCGAGGAATCATGTACCTGTCATTGCTATTGATTGTTGTGTACATGTGCGTATAATGTAACATAGTTCCTACATCTACAACACTTATCATTGTTTATAGTTTCTACTTTATATACGGAAAAATTCATTGTTAGACTTTACATTCATTATAAGGATAAGTTTAAAGTATATTGATCAATATCTATTTACTGTATTCACAGTATATTGATCAATATCTATTTACTGTATTCACAAACACAACAAACTAAATTCACCCAACTTTTCATAATTGGGAGAACACAACAGAAGAAATTACAAATGAAATTTATCATATGAGAAATAGGTTTCACAACTCGTGAGGCTTGTATATCTCTTGTTATCAACTCTCGCTATTTAATTACAAATAATAATTAACTTTCTGAAGCTCGTTAATTATTATTGTGTAATTAAATGGCTCGAGTTGATAACAAGCGATATACAGGCCTCACTCATAATGAAACCTATAATTATCCATACAGAAAAAGCATATTGTCCAACACAAAATCAAATTCATAAAGCAAACTACCAAAAGCAGGAAATCAAAGAAATCATAGTATTAAACTTGGGATTTAATCTTTTGAAACATTTCCTATCAATTCCAAAGCCTGTCCAAATAAAGACAAGTTGATATGTGTCCAATAAACACTTTGCCCTGCCAATGATTAGATGATTTAGGAAATACAGTACATAGTGGAGTCATGATGATATTGTAAATCCTTCAACCTAAATCTTAACCCAGATTCTAACTTGGAAATCAAAGTTGATGCCCATGACCCCAGGGTCACAGCATCTGATTCAAACAACAAAATTCAATGATCTCATAAGACAACAGCATCCTTTCCCTTTGCAAGCAGGGCATGAAAAATGTGTAACAACATCAGCCCAAACAACAGGTAAAATGTTACAAGGGGGTTAACTAAAATTGTGCGAAACTGAATAGAAATTAAAAATATGTGGCATTCTAGATTAAATTAGGAGCCAACACAACACAACGACTTACCTTAAAAGGTGGATTAGATCTCTTTCTCTTTAATAATAAAATTCTTTATGAAATTTCCCATTGTATCAAGATTTTACTCTATTTACTACATATAATTTATATGAAAACAAGCATGTCCTAAAACTAATTGCATTCAACAAAAACCTACAATCAAATTATTATCTATTAGTCTTTATGATCAAATTAAAATTTCAATATCAAAATACATTTAGCTTCCAAAGACAAGCCCACTGTTCTGCTAACAGATCTGCCTAACAATTAAGAATTGAATGCAATATTTTGTAGTTTTATTGGAGTGAAAAAACATGGACCATAGCACATTTTGAATGAAGCATGCTAGTGCTCCATGTGAAAAATTTGCTACAGTCCAAGTTTTTACACAACAATTAATACTTATAATTACATTCCCTAAATGGAATACAAGTGTTCAAGCAAGATAACTCAATATAAATCGTAGATGATGCACATTTGCTTGTCTAGATTACGCCGCTGTCTTTTGTCGTTGTCAAAGAGTTGCATGTAGGTGTACTTTTACTGACTGATAAAACAGTGACGGAAATGATCTGAAGTACTTGTAACCAATCAAATAGGGGGATTTCCATACGAAGCAGAATGAATGTAATTATTGCAAAAATATAAAACAAAAATAAACTGCACGTTCTATATTTAAACTTAATTGCAACAATAAATCACGATACTATTCACTGAATAAAAATAATTTCAAAATAAAGTATTTTTTTTAAACAAGCCAGTGTTTACAGTCAGTTATATCCTTGTTCTGGTTTATACTGTTTTTCAATATTATAAGGGATCAGGGTAAATGTTTAGATGAATTTCTGACAATCTTAACATCATTTCAACCCCTCACAACCGATGTTTTCTAATTTCAAATGCTGGCTTTTATTTTTATTAGACAATTACCTCCTTCAGGTTGAACAGAGTCTCCACTATGTCTCCCAGTATAGAAGTAGCTATCTGAATATCCAGAAAATATTTCTCAACCAAGCATGCCTTGATATGATTGAGGCAGAGTGGCAGTAAGGTACCCCTAGATTCTGTAATGAAGTAAAGCAAGAAGTTGTACAGTACAGGCAGTATTAAATATAAACCTAGATTCTGTAAAACAGTAAAGCACAAAGTTATATAATAAAGACAGTAATATACAGTTATTATGGGTATGCAGGCAACAGATAACATTTGTCCCGAGGTACTGGAACCACCAAATGCTCTATTGCTCCAGGCCAAAGGCAGAGGGCAATAGAACATTTGCATGGTTCCAAGTTCCAAGGGGCAAATGTTATGTCCTGTTGCCTGAATACCCATTAAATAACTGTTTTATTACCTTATTCATATATTTATATGAGAGAACAAATGGATGAAAGGAAATGATTGGCCTTTAAAACTATCTTAAAACCACTTTCTAACTGCCATCTTATCAAGAAGAAATAATAGGATTCAATGTAACTAATAAATTATTTATCATTGATAATGTAAGTGCATTTGTCCAACAGCATTAAAATATGCTGTCCGGTGTCATTGTTTGATTTCTTTCACTGTTAAAGTAATTTTTCATAAAAAGTTGCAGATTCCCTCAGAAAATTCAAATATCAGGCCATAGACTTCAACGGGCAATAGATGTCATCGGTCAATAGATTTCATCTCGCAAGACATCATCGGGCAAAAGACCTCATGGGCAATAGATGCCTAAAGTTATGAAAATACCAAATTATAGACAATCATACTTTATACTTAATAAAACGTATAAAATATATGCATAAGGTAATAATAGATAATATATTTCCAGATTCTGTAATAGTAAAGTATGAAGTTCTATAATACAAGCAGTAAGTAATGAGTAAATTCAACATTTGAAGCAACTAATTTATCTTAATGCCTAAGAATGGTTCTCATGAATATTAATACATGTATATAAATCCACAATTCTCATTAACAAGCATAGATTATATACATAGTACTAAAGTGTTATCTGGATATTTTCTGCAAAGGTAGGATTTAAAACAGAACCAGAGCGTCAGCATTGTTTTTTTTTCATATATGCATATATGGTGTTCCCTCATTATAATGCCCCTCTTTAATTGTCAGTCCCTCACTCAATGCCATTCATTTTGAAAGTCCATTTTTCAAAAAGTTACATAATTTTCATTTAATTTATTCAATCAAGATATTGTCATCCTCACTTATCACCAAAATTTTTCCTGGTCCCAAAGGATGCAACACAGCAAAGGGTGTACTGAACCACTATATATTAGAACTTTTCTTTCAATATTGAAAGTCTTGTGACACAGAGCTAAAACTGAAAAAAAAAGAAAAAAAAAGTTATTCTAAACAATCTAAAATTTTGATGACATCGACAAAATGATTTATCATTATCACTGCCTATTTACTAAACATACCATCATCTCTAAATAAATCTGAGTTGACAGTTTTTTGGATGAATTCCATTTTAGTCCGTCTTACTTCTACAACCAGTTCTTTTGCTTTTGGTAATTGTGTTATCACTTCCCGTACTTGATCCGCTAGTTCTCTTCTGGTCATTAAATTCATCAGTGGATCATAACAGTTATGTAAATTAGACAGTAATTCCATCTATAAATAAATCGATGGTATTTATCTTTTAAATTTTCAACAAAAAGAGAATATGAGATCAAAATTACCTTTACTTAGAGAAGTTTACCTAACTTTTGTTTTGTTGTTCGTAAAATCTACATCAAAATAGTTGACAGGCTCCAGATATAGGTGTACATGTTAAACACGGTATATAGGTGTACATGTGAAACACGGTATATAGATGTACATGTGAAACATGGTATATAGGTGTACATGTGAAACAGGGTAATTTCTCATTATAACTTTACTGGCAGTAAAAAAGTTTCATATAGCAACTTTTTGCTGGTTTCTTTTGTTTTTTACATAAACCCTTCACATAAAAGAAAAGGAAATTGTGAGCCTGCTTGGAAGATTAACTTCTCCTTTCTCTTGGATATATCTATATCTGAATGGAATAGAACTGTGTGCAAATTTCCTCGAATGTACCATGTGTTATATTTTAACAAAATCTAATGCAGTTTATGTACACTTGTGCCAATATCTTTGCCATACCTTGTTTGCTATTTGGTAGAGGCAAAATTACCTGAGATATCTTCAGTCTATCTTCCTGTAGTGATAGTAATTTCCCCATGTTATCAAATAAATGTTGAAGTCTTTTCTTGAAGTCTATATCACTTTGTTTCTGATAAAATGGACTGAAATATAAATTACATCCGATAACATACAATACTTATTACTATACCTCAGTATATATTTACTATATAAACTGTTTCTTGGATAAATTTACTATTTTTTCACACTTGTCACAAACAGACTATTAACCAGTCAATAGTTTCAATGACTGTTTACTGTCGATGAACTATTTACTGGTTCAATAAACTATCTACAGATCATATTGATACCTTTGATGTTCAATTTAAGTACAATAAAACACTATTTACTGGTCATTGGAACAATAGCAAGTTGATGGTTTCCCTCGACAACAGCTACTTACCTCCTCTTCCAGTCGGGAAATAGGTGTGTCTAAGGAAACCATAAACTTGCTATTGTCTTCTTAGCCAGTAAATATGCATATAATAAGACCTCTCCAATATTTTTCTATGTAAAGTTTTCAGTAAAGTTAGAGACCAGTAAATACAGTAGAACTTCAATGGCTCGAACTGCAATAACTCGAACATCATGGTATTTCTCAAACACTTTTTGTTGTCCCTTTTTACATTTTTACAAGTTTAAATGTAGTCGGACCTCGATATCTCCACTTTGGCTCAAACTGTTTTCATTGTTCCATTGGGTGTTCGAGCAATCAATGTTTGACTATAGTTTAATGGTCATGTCAGTTCCTTATGAATGACATACTGAATGGCCATGTGTATAAAGGAAGCATACTTTAAAAACCATATTATTTCTTTTTCAGTGGATTTTCTTTATGATAAAACATGTTTGATTCAGTATAATAAAACACTTTTTGACTGGCTGTCCGAACAGTAGCAAGTTCATGGTTCCTTCGACATCAACTTTTTCTATTGGTTTTGAATTGTAGTTGTAATTAACCTTATAGCCAGTAAATAACTGTATAAAATCATCTCCTACAGGTTATCAGGTCCAATATTTAATTATATTTAATTCAATAGTACATTGTTTTTATGCCCCGCCTACGATAGTAGGGGGCATATAGTGTTCAGGTCTGTCCATCCGTCTGCCGTCCGTCCGTCCGGATGTTTGTCCGTCCCAAGTCAGGTTTACCCTGCGGTTTAAGTTTTTTTTCTGTGAAGGATGTATGCTATTATCATGAAACTTTGCATAAATACTCCTTAGGTTGTGAATAAACGAAAATCATAATAAAAATCTATCCAAGCCACCAACTTCATGCTTCACTGATCATGGAAAAAAGGGGGGTATTCTGAGGTTTACCCTTAGGTTGAAGTTTTTTTTTCTGTGAAGGATGTATGCTATTATCATGAAACTCGTTAGGTTGTGAATAAACAACAAGAGTGGACCCTAATAGATGTCTCGCCCGTCCCTGCTTGTCGCTAAAACACTCATATACTACTAAAGAGCAATCTACATGCCATTTATTTTTACCATACCACTTAAAGTAATTGAAAAACTATTCTAATCAGAAGCACTTAACTTTGTTCACTAGACCATGAAATTGAGGTCAAGGTCAAAAGCCAAAATGCAGACTGACATGTACTAACCAAGACCAAGCTATATACCAAATATCATTGACCTATAGCTTGTAGTTATTGAGAACTGACTTAAGCAAAAAAACTTTACCTGGTCACAAGACCATGAAATTGAGATCAAGGTCAAAAGCAATATGGCAGACTGACATGTACTAACCAAGACCAAGCTATATACCAAATATCATTGACCTACGGCTTGTAGTTATTGAGAAACAGACTTAAGCAAAAAAACTTAACCTGGTCATTTGACCGTGAAATTGAGGTCAAGGTCAAAAGCCATATGGCAGACTGACATGTACTAACCAAGACAAAGCTATAGACCAAATATCATTGACTTCTAGCTTGTTGTTATTGAGAAGTGGACTTAAGAAAAAAAATTTAACCTGGTCACTGGACCGCGAATTTAGGTCAAGGTAACATGATTTTGGGTCTGACAGATAGGGTTCGCCGTAAGCTACCTATGGACCAAATATAAAGTTCCTAAATCAAAGGTTTCTATATAATAACTTGAGTTTACGCCGCCTTCGCTGTTATACTTTGCACACCTATATCTCGCTTTCCGCGACTTTCGTCGCGGGCGAGACAAAAATCATAATGAAAATTTATCCTTTCTACCAACTAGTTGCTTCACTGATCATTGAACAAGAGGCTCTCAAGAGCCTGTATCGCTCACCTGGACCATGGCTGACATAGATAAAAGGCATTTCCATTAGGAAAAACGAAAAAATAAATTTTAGCAGAATACTTTTTTTCTAAAATTACAATTTTCTTGTTTGGTTTCCATGGCAACTGAAAGATCCATCATCCATTACAACCCATAACAGAACACCATTCAAAAAAAATTTGGGCAGGGGTTCCCCTTATAATTAAAGTAATACATAGTGCTGAAATTAAAACATGCAGACCACTTTTCAAATTAAAATTCAAAAATTTGAGCAGAGGTTCCCCTTAAAATCAATAGGGCCAATGTAAAAACTATGTTCCAGATGGTGGCCATCTTGGATGAGGTACGGACCTACCAGATACATTTTTTGGATGGGACCACCTAAGGACCATTGTGACTAAGTTTGGTTATAATTGGACTGGTAGTTTCTGAGAAAAAGATCTTTGAATGTCTTTTCCATAGGGTCCAATGTTAAAACTATGTTCCCCGCTGGCAGCCATCTTGGATTAGGTACGGACCTGCCGGATACCTTTTTTGGAAGGGACCATCTAAGGACCATTGTGACTAAGTTTTGTTATAATTGGACTGGTAGTTTCTGAGAAGAAGATCTTTGAATGTGTTCCCCCTGGCGGCCATCTTGGATGAGGTACGGACCTGCCGGATACCTTTTTTAAAGGGGACCACCCAAGGACTATTGTGACCAAATTTGGTTCCAATTGGCCCGGTGGATTCAGAGGAGAAGATCTTTGAATGAAAAGTTTACGCCAGACGGACGACGGATGCCGAACGCCGGACGCCAAGTGACAGCAAAAGCTCAACCTGGCATAGCCAGGTGAGCTAAAAAGGGGGGTAGTATGAAATTTACATTTAGGTTGAAGTTTTTTTAACTGTGAAAGATGTATGCTATCATCATGAAACTTTATATAAATATACATTAAATGATATTTGTTTATATTTGTTTATACATTACTATATAAATAAACAAAAATCATAATAATAATTTACCCACACCACCAACTTCATGCTTCACTGATTATGGAGAAAGGGGATGGTTTGAGGTTTATCCATAGGATTAAGTTTCTTTTCTGTGAAGGATGTAAGCTATTATCATTAAACACCCATTAAATTAAATACTCAATGGGTATAATTAAACAGAAATCATCAAAAAAATATATCCATGCAACCAACTTAATGCCTGATCACGAAATATAGCATTGTTCAAAATAGTTGTGAGGCAGTGCATTGTGTCCGTTAGACACATATTCTTGTTTTTATAGGTTCTGCTAACTGCATCTTCGCTAGCCAAGGGTTACAATCCGCTACTCTTGGCTACGAAGATGTGCCAACTGCTGTGCTATACTTCTTACTTTAACCCCAACAGTAACAGTTTTGTCAACTGTCAATTTCTAAATTTCATTCTTTTATAATTTAACTTTAAATTTCAATATATCATGCACAAATATCATTTATTCAAGTGTAAATGCTTCCTGATTGTGTTCGATGTACAAAAAAATTGTAACAGATAAAAGTAACTGTGCGTAGAAATTTAAATATTGACAATCCTTAACCATTGTTTGATATCCCCAGGTTTTTCCATTCATATTTGGTTTTGTAGCACATAGATAAGATCCTAATCATACCTGTCTATCTCAAGTTGTCTAGATCTTGTTATTAGTCTCATCAACTCTCCAAGCACCTGTTAATGAACAGTTAAAAAAATAATTAATATCCAAAATATCTCATGCTTTGACTCATTTTTTACTATTATAGACAATGATATACATGTACATAATTTGATCACATAAAAAACTTTTGTCTCTAACAACTAAAACCAATAATTTTCATTCATAGCAATGAGAGCATAGCAATTATCACAATACAACAGTTCAACAAGAAAATGCAACATTCGTCATGGCAGTTATATCCTTATACATTAATTCAAGTCACACTACATTTAATAATCGACACTTTGTCTTCAAAGACAAAGTACATGTCCAATGGACAGAAAATGCTTTTGCACAACTAATCACGTACAGCCAATAATCCAAGTTTGGAATCATACCCTTAAATAGAAGCCAAGAAAAATGTGACAGACAAACAGATCAACCACCAGACAAGGTAAATGCTGTATACTATCCTGCATTTAGTGGTATATAATATTACCCTTTATTCAAACCCTTATGGAATTAAAGTTTAATTCTTCATGAACCAATTTAAATAATTAAATTGTTGTAGGAATATGTCTGTATTTTATACAGACTTGTTTTGATTACCGGTACTCCAAATCTATTGGACTCATTTTCTTCTTTTAGGGGTGTCTGCTTGTCCATAGTTTATTCACATTCTTTATATCTGTTTTTTGAAGGTATTTGCTAGCCCCTGGTTACTGTACATTCTTACCTTCATAGCCATAGACAGTGTAAAAGGTTTTCCTGCACAGAATGAGGTGATGCCAACTGAAAACTGGTTCAATAAATGTCTGCAAAATAATGTTTATACTATGTTCACTTGTACAGTACAAATATACATTTACACTTGTACAAATTTATATACTGTGGATTTTTGTACTTTTATTTGTACACATGTTTTTGTGGCTTTTATACATATCACTATTTCATTGGTATGTAAATAAGTGGGTTTGAATTCTATGTATTGAAACTCTAGAGAAACCTAGAGAGTAAATGCCCCCGCTGCCATTATTTGATGGTTTTCATGGTGTGTTTATCCAGCCTCATGAGTTCTTAATGCCCAGAGAGGATATGTATATGGTGTGTTTATATTCAAGTTGTGGGTTAAATTGAGCTACTCTGTTTGTGTCTGTGTATGATGCCCCCACAGTTGGATATAAAACATACACATGTACTTTCTAAGCACTTGATTAACAAATTTCAAGAACTTTAACTTGTATATCTCACACAGACTAATGATATTACCAATCAGGAGTTATCAGAATGGACCTTTCAAATGCACATGTTTCAATAAAGTTGGCAAGTCCAACTACACCGCACAAAAAACAAATTTATCCCAAAATCTAAATTGTGTCAATATGCACATCTTTAATCCATTCCTAATCACTGTGCAAAGTAAAATCAATGTAACTCTGATATTGTAGGAGGAGTTGTCCGGAATAACTGTTCCAGAAAGCACAATTGGATGAAATGGCCAAGTTCAATTACCTCTCAAAATCACAAATTTTGGCCCAAATCTAAACCATGACAATATGCACATCTTCAATCCATGTCTAATCAATGTGCAAAGTAAAATAAATGTAGTATTAATATTGTGAGAAGAGTTGTCCAGAATAACAGTTCCAGAGAGCACATTTGGATGAAATGGCCAAGCTCAATTACCCCTAAAAATCACAAATTTTGGCTCAAACTTAAACCATCACAATATGCACATTTTCAGTCCATTCCTAATCACTGTACAAAGTAAAATAAATGTAGCTTAAATATTGTGGGAGGAGTTGTCCAGAATAACAGTTCCAGAATGCACATATCAATAAATTGGTCAAGTTCAACTACCCCTCAAAATCCCAAATTTTGGCCAAAACCTAAACCATTGACAATATGCACATCTTCAATCCATGCCTAATCAATGTGCAAAGTAAAATAAATTAAAGAACCTTAGTGAGCAAGCTCACATACCCCATGTCCCCACATATCGGATAATCCTGCATTATCTAAAAATTATCCAAGTAGTTTGCACATCTCATACAGATGCATAATCATCCTGTAAAATTATCTTAAAAACTATAGGAGGATTTATCCGGGCAGATGGAGTACCCTGTAAAATTCCTATCTTACAAAAGTGATCAAAAATCAAAATCAAAGTAGCATGCACATCTTTGATATATGCACAATCAACCTGCAAAATAAAAACATCCCATTATAAAAACTGTAGGAGGAGTTATCCGGACAAATGATGTACCCTATATGCAATAAAATGCATAAAAATGACAAAGTTCAACAATGTGTAGTTTTCTGAAAAAATATCAGAGGTCAAAATCCGAGTAGCAT
>MJUU01032252.1:35990-52825 GCA_002080025.1 Modiolus philippinarum
TAATGAAAAATTGACTAAGTCGGTAAACAGGAAGTAGCAATCTGACAGGTCTGAAAATGCATCCCACAATATGGCATGACTACACAAAGCCTCTGACAAAATTTCAGGTTTGTATCATTTACCACTGCAGAGAAAAGCTTTATGAAAGTTGTGACAGACACACAGATTAATGAAAAATTGACTAAGTCGATAAACAGGAAGTAGCATCCTGAAACGTCTGAAAATGCATCCCACAATATGGCATGATTACACAAAGCTTTTGACAAAATTTCAAGTTTGTATCATTTACCATTGCAGAGAAAAGCTTAACAAAAGTTGTGACGGACAGAATTACGGAATTATGGAATGACGGACACAGGTAAAACAGTATACCCCCTCCTTCTAAGGAGCGGGGGTATAAAAATCCATCGAAAATTTGTACCCTTATCAGAGGAAAGTAATTTGTTGAAGTTCAATTTTTAGTCACTTAATTTAAGCTATACAAGAAAATCATGAAAAAATACTGACCTTGATAGTTTCCTGCCATTTTGGATTGTTGTCATGGTAATAAACACTGAATGAGAAATGGGTCGTTGGCTCTTCTCCACATCCATGGTATATACAGTTCTATAAATAGACAAGAAACAAAGATGTGATTGCAGTTGAACTCAGATGAATATATGCTGATTAATATAATAAACTATTACACTAAGAATCATCATTTGAGGCTATTGGTGAAAAAATGGTGTCGCCTGCACTATATATATTTAAGAATTCTTGTGTTCAAAATAGAATTACAAAGTCCATGTTGCACATCTAAATTATATACTGAAGAATGCATTACTCCTAGTCAGGGCCATTCATCAGGAGTTGAGGATAATGGAGGCATATCCTTTAGACTCCCATAAGCTAAAATGACAAAGTCCAAAAAAACAGTGTAAAATCTGGAAAAAACAAAATTAAAGAAAAACAAAATACATGGTGCACATCTTCATTATATATTTTTGAAAAAATATACTGAAGCATTCCTGCAAGTTTGGCTGAAAAGTGCCAAACGGTGTTGGGGGAGTTTTGGATAATGGAAACCTACCCGCAAGCCTCCAGTAATCTAAAAGACAAGGTCTAAAAACAGCATAAAATATGGAACAAGCAAAATTAAAGAAAAACAAAATGCATGATGCACATCCTCAATATATACTGAAGCATTATTGCATGTTTTGTTGAAAAAGGCCCAGTGGTTAAGGAGGAGTTGCGGAAAATGGAGACGTACCCTCAAGACTCCAGTAAGCTAAAATGACAAAGTCCCAAAAACAGTGTAAAATCTAGAAAAAACTAGAAGAACTGTGAGCAAAGCTCACTAATAAATACCCCCCACAACCCCATTTGTTTCCAGAAATTATATTACCAATCAAATCAAATTCTGAAATGGGAGGTGCACATCTACATTATGTCATAAAGACTGTGTTGAAGTTTCATGAAAATATGTTCAGTGGTTCAGGAGGAGTAGTGGATAAGAGATGGGTACCCCCCCTTGTAATGTAAAGGCTAAGTCCATGTTTTGCTATGAGAAACCCCAAAAATCAATCAAATCAAATTCTGAAATAGGAGGTGCACATCAACATTATGTCATAAAGACTGTGTTAAAGTTTCATGAAAATCTGTTCACTGTTTAAGGAGGAGTAGCAGATAAGAGATGGGTACCCCTTTGCATGTAATGGCTAAGTCCATGTTTTGCTATGGGAAACCCTAAAAATCAATCAAATCAAATTCTGAAATAGGAGGTGCACATCTCCATTATGTCATAAAGACTGCGTTAAAGTTTCATCAAAATCTGTTCACTGGTTCAGGAGGAGTAGCGGATAAGAGATGGGTACCCCTTTGTAATGTAATGGCTAAGTCGATGTTTTGCTATGGGAAACCCCAAAAATCAAATCAAATTTTGAAATAGAAGGTGCACATCTACATTATGTCATAAAGACTGTGTTTAAGTTTCATGAAAATCTGTTAACTGGTTCAGGAGGAGTAGCGGATAAGAGATGAGTACCCTCAGCTGTAACGGACGGACGGATGGACGGACAACCCCATCACTTTATACCCCCCACTTTTCAAGTGGGGGGTATAATAAAATCAAAATGCATGGTGCACATCTTCAACATATACTGAAGCATTCCTGCAAGTTTTATTGAAAAATACAAAGCCGTTGAGGAGGAGTTGCAGATAATGGAGACGTACCCTCAAGACTCCAGTAAGCTAAAATGACAAAGTCCAAAAACAGTGTAAAATCTATAAAAATTAAATTAAAGAAAAACAAAATGCATGGTGCACATCTTCAATATATACTGAAGCATTCCTGCAAGTTTTGTTGAAAAGTGCCAAACGGTTTAGGAGGAGATGCGGATAATGCTGAAATTTTTTTAGCCATACAGACGGACCGACGGACAGACAGACAGACAGACGCAAGACGACGGATAGTGATCCCTATGTGTCGATCCTGCACTAGGTGCAGGCGACACAAAAAATGACATAATACAGAAATACCTGTAAGCAAAACTTTTTACAAGGAATATATAGAGCATATCCTGGAAAACTACTGATTTCAGATTTTTTCAACCACTTGATGTGAAAGATGACATATTTTCAATTTCAATGTAAATTTGACCTTTATAAATAAGCGGAGTATTAAACTAAGTCATGGTGACATAATATTGGTATGATATACTGTCCTATATATGCTTGTGCATGCTAAGAAATCGTCCCAAATGGCAAATGGAGGGGGGGGGGGTCAAATTGAATTTGATAAAATACATCTGATATATTTCTAAATGCAAATTCACAAGTTCTATGAAAAAGTTCAGTAATGTTGATTTTATGAACTACAATAAAAATTAATCTTAAGGTAGTACTGGGGTTTAAAACTGTGCATCATTCTAACCCATCTGACAAAAAAAATCCAATTGACTGTACTATGGGAATGTTGATGAAATGACTATCGATGTCTTATAACAGTTAATGTTGACCAAATAAACCAATTATTAATGGTTAGCCATGATCAATAATGAACCTTTTGAGCAAGCTCCTGTTCTATTAAGAGGATATAATTTATATATAAATAAAAATAAGTTTTTCCGCCATTTATTCAACAAGTGATGACCCTAAAAGATGTCTCGCCCGTCCCTGCTGGCCTCTAAATTGATGTGAAATCTAAGTGAACTAATCAGAAAAGTGAACATGCTCACTAGACCCTGAAATTGAGGTCAAAGACAAAAGTCACCTGCCAGACTGACATGTACTACCCAAGACCAACCTATATACCAAATATTATCAACCTACCACTTCTAGGTATTGAGATATGGACTTAAGCAGAAAAACTTAACGTGGCCACTAGACCATGAAATTGAGGTCAAGGACAAAAGTCACCTGCCAGACTGACATGTACTACACAAGATCAACCTATATACCAAATATTATCAACCTACCACTTCTAGTTTTTGAGAAATGGACTTAAGCAGAAAAACTTAACGTGGCCACTAGACCATGAAATTGAGGTCAAGGACAAAAGTCACCTGCCAGACTGACATGTACTACCCAAGACCAACCTACATACCAAATATTATCAACCTACCACTTCTAGTTATTGAGAAATGGACTTAAGCAGAAAAACTTAACGTGGCCACTAGACTGTGAAATTGAGGTAAAGGTCACATAACGTTATGTCCGTCAGGTAGCACTTGATTAGTACAACCACTGGACCAAATATGATGTTCCTACATCAAAGGGTTTTAGAAATATCCTGCATTTAATAAAAGTTAACGCCGTCGCTGTCGCTGACGTCATACTTTGCACGCATATGTCTCGCTTTCGCGACTTTCGTCGCAGGCGAGACAAAAATAAGATTGATTACCCCTATATTTTTTTCTTGCAAATCAAAGGCAAATATTTCAGCTAATGATCACCAAATTTTTTTTTAAATTCTACCTGATGTAACTATAATAAATTAAAATTTTGCTAAAATTAACTAATTTTCCCTATCATTTCAATCAAAATAGCCAATTTTTTTATACATGTATCACAGATTTCATGCTTATATGGCTGGTGACCCCCCAATTTTTATTTTTTTTTATCTTTTTTTTTTTTTGGTATGCTCAAATAACAAAGGGTTAGTCATGAAAATATCAGAAAATTCCATCCGAAGGTATTTAGACCCCAGTACCATTCTTAAGTTAAGTGACCTGAAAGAGTCTAAGTATGATCCATGAAAAAAGACTTTTTAAGAGTGTGATTTGTAAAAATACCCCCAAAAGACAGGTGTGAAGAATGAAAGCCAAAACCAACCTTAGTATAATCATAATTTTATGATAAATAAGCATAACTGTGTGAAAGGGGGACCCCCTTCAGGACCCAATAAGTTTGATAAAAATATCCATCATGACAGTGTAAGATGCAAACATGGTATACTCTAAAGTCATTTGGAATGTTTTTCATGGGTTAGGGATGTCTACTCCTGTGATATTTTATTATATAATCCATACAAAACACTTACATCAATTTCTTTGCCTTTAGCACTAATGACCGTTACAACAACTTCTACATTTTTCTGGGATTTTTTGTTCCCTCTCTCAAACTGTGCTTCCATTAATGTTAAATATATGTCATTTCGTACTTCTCCTACAATAGGCATAAAAATTGTAAGGTTAAATTACACATTTAGGTTATAAAATAGGACTTCTGACAGGGCAAGTATATAAAGTAATGACTACATGATTTTTTTCACATTGTTATAATATTGGCTTTCTTATAGACCTTTTTTCATCTTTGGAGCTATTATTATCTGGTCGAAACTGAGTGGATACATACATCCAAGAAAATTAGTTTACCCCACCACAATTTTTGTGACAGTCCCAAGTCAGGAATATGTTGGTCATTGGCTTGTCCTTGTCTTCTTATAAAATTTTAGTTTCCTGATATTAAGGTTATTGGATGTGGTTTGTTTCCATTGATTTATTCACTTTTTTGGGCCATTTAGGGCTTGCTATATGGTGTGAGGTTCCTCAATGTGTTAAAGACTTTACGGTGACCCCTAGATGCTTTGGTTTGGGTCAATTTAACCTGGAGATGGGATGTTGTCTCCTTGACATTTACCCCATTTCCTTTCATATTTTCCCACTAAAAAATAAGAGTCACAATCTGTGTTTGATCGTTCATGATATCATTCTACCCTTACTTTGCATGTGCCCACTCAGTTCCCCCAAAAAAATGATGTGTCAAAATCATTTCCAAAATCTTGGATCTTGTTTCATTACACTGACAGTATTTCATCAAATGCTATCCTATCTAATAAAATTTAGTACATGAATACTGTGTAATACACATCTTAAAAATATCAATTTCATTTATAGGCAATTCGTAAATAGTAACTTCACAATATGGCCACATCAAATTAATTAATAGATTCTCATCCCCACCCGCCCCATTTTTTCTAAGCTCATTTTTTTTCAATTATTCAGAAATTTTCTTGAAATTTTTATCAATTTGAGTGAAAATAAGTAAAAATATAAAATAAAACCCTCCCACCCATCCCAGATTTTTTGTTACAGGTGGATGAGAATCTACAAATTAACTTACTAGGGCTTATCAATGAAATATTTACATTTATTTTACAATTTTAGCTGAAAATTAAGATTTCACACTAAAAACTGAAAAAAGGGTCTGACAAAACAACACCTCCTCTGGGAAAACAACATAAAGTGATCCATTCAATGCAAAATCAAACTTTCTAATTAAAAAAAATGCATCTTAATACTTGTTATATCAAAACATTGATATTGTTTATAACAAACTCATCACTCTTCTCATGCATACAACACAATCACAACACAAGCAAACACTACATACTCAATTTATTCAAACACAGTTAATTTCATTCCTTAAAATTTATGTTTTTTCTTTATTACTATCCTCATGAGTTAAAACTATTGATTAATTATTATTGTCCATTGTCTATGACCTTATAAGTCTAATATGTCCTATTATGCAACCAATTTTACAATATGAGTAACCAGTGGGTGTGATCTAGATGACCAACTGGTATACCTCTTATACCTACCAACTTCTGAAAATGCTCAATTTGTTTTTTTAAAGCTCGACACAATTTCAGGCATACCATAAAACCTATAAAAGGGATTTCAAATCAACTTTCCTGTTGTTTATTATCATCTTCATGACATTGCAATCATCATGCAATAACCAAATAAACTTTTCATTTAGAAATAAAGAAATAATTGCTCTCTGAAAATTTCAAATTCAATGCTCTCATGAGGGAAAACAAAATCAATTGAGTAATTGGGAGGTATGAACACTTCAGCAACACATACAGAAAAAATTCTTGGCAACTTACTTTTGTGCTCAGATCGAACAATCAAAATCCCAATACTATTGTTTAACAAGTGGTATATCAGATGATCATATAAGCAACACCTATAAAGTGGTTACATAGTATGAACTAGTAAACTGTTAAGGTCATATATAATGGACAATATCAGATTCATGCTCTAACATGTAGAATTGCATCAGTTAATCAAACTGTATTACCATATGAAGTAATAAAAATAAATCATTAGTAATGATATACCGACCTTGAAACAAAAAGCTCAAATTTCTCAAAATGTCAACTTACTTTAAAATACAAAATATGAATCACAATTTTATTCTGCTGACTTTTAGCCTAAATATTTTATTTTGTTTTGCCTTTACATTTTAAAGTAACATGTCAAAAAAGAATAACATACATACCACACTTCAATGATTTAAGGAAGTAAAAAGTGAAAAAAAAGATAAATATTAAGGATACAACATAGAAATACTGTAAGCACATTCAAAACTGAAAAAAAGCATTAGCAAAATGACCTATCCATCTCCTCTTATAATACAGGATAAAAAAGTGATTGGTCTCAAAAAGCAACCAAGGTTGGTGGTCTTTTGAAAGAGTTAAATCTAAAGATATGCTTTGCCTAATGAAAAAGGTAAGTCAAATTTAGAAATAAAAAAACTCCTCATCAAATACATGTATTTTAGGTAACTATTGTATTTAACGACCTGAATTTTGAGACTAAAAATAATCATGAAGCAATTCATCATTTACAGAAATGTCAAATAATTAGATCTATCAACATTCTCTGATTAGAGTGTGGTTTTATATGGCACACCAAACTTACTAAGTGAATCATTCACTAGTGTAACATTCTTGTTTTACCTATTATCTAGTATCATGTATGGGTGTGAATATGGTAAAACTAAACTGAAAATATCCCATAATACACAGATTTACCCCTGATAACTGTATCCACATAGAGTGCTTTAAAACAAATGTTGAATATTAATACAGATATGAAATTATCATTATATCACATGATTGGGAAGAGTTTATTATCGATTCATTATTTTGTTTTTGAATTTCAGACTTTATAAAAGTATATGAACAATCAATTTTCAACTTAAGAATCAAAATATTTTGATGTACATTTTACCCCCAATACTCTATCCAATTTAACCAATGACATTGTTTTATTTCTGCCAAGAGCTAATAAAAATATTTTGATGTACACAAAAGGTAATTTTGAAAACTTATTATATGTGACCTAAAGAACAAAGGTCACTTCCAGGTCAAATTTTCAACAACTTCCGGTTTGATCGCAATTTGTAAACAGCGAGTGTTTGGCCGTTTATACGAGGTAAAAAGAGTCATTTGGACACAAAAAGGGTGGCCGCTGGACGCGTCAGGCGGGTGGCCGTCTATATGGGGTCATTTTGTACATAAAAATGTTAATGCAAAGGAAATATGGCCGGATAAACCGGGTGGCCTCCCAAACGAGGGGGCGTTAAGTAGAGGGACCACTGTATGTTTTACCCACAGCATTGTATCTGTACCTAGTGAAAACATTGACCTTCAGCAAGACAACTGACAAGCACATGTGGTTGTTTGTGTAGTGCATCTTTTCTATATTTTGTAAAGTACAGCACAGAGATGATACACATAGCTTTCTGTGGATGTACCAGTGGGACAAGTAAATTGGCAACTACATCTATATAAAGGTACACTTTCCAGTATAAATACTCAAAATACTGACTCTGAGAAAAATTGTATTATATGTATACTCTTCCCAATCATGTGAATAATTTATGAAACATCATTCATGAAATTAACATGTAAATATTAATTGTCTCTAGGAAACTGATGTTCATCATTATGAAGAAGTGAAAGCATGAGTTAAATCTGATGAAATGTACATATAGCTGTAGCACAACTGGATGTCTTCATTAAATTGAGACAGGACAGTTTACCTACATTGTAGTAAGTAGATTTAAATAGCCAGTACATTGCCTGATCTAATGGACCAATTTTTAGCCATTTTAAATTAGGACCCTGGCAACAGTGGCAAGAGATCCTGAGTTTGATCCCTGGTGGTGACAATAGAGAAGTTTGTAGAGAGAGTCATGCTCTCCTATTATAAAAATAATAATTTTATTTGTCAATGATAGATTTTGTCAGTAAGTAATCATAGCAGACTCAATAGACGAGTTTCCAATTGTGAATTTTCCCAGAAAATTTTGACATTACAATATAGATTTTTGGACGTCACAATGTTATGTGACAGAATTTACTCCAATTGACCCCATGTCAATCAGGGCAATTTATTCATAAAAAGAAATTGAAAATTGGTCTATCAAGAGCTGATTTCAGTTCAATGGACTTTAAGTTCAATTGTGTAAAGTTTGGGAATGAAAGACAAAGTTAACATCTAAATAAACTGCTCCAAAATTGTTTTTACAATTTATGATTTAAGGTACCAGGGTTATTTTTTGTGTTTGCTATTAACATGTACAGGACAATATTATCTCAGTGCAGAATTATTGACAGAAACTCTTTTCTTTTCATAATGATGAAAAATGATATTGCACCCCATAAATTTGTTCAAAATTGTATCAGCATGCAATGTGATTCTAAAAAGGAGTCCAACCTAAGACAAAATGTCAGATGTAAGTACAAAATGACAAATGAAATCCATAAATGTAAACAGTTTTAGTACTATGAACATATGATCTAGAGTTTGAAAAATATAAACCATCTGCAGAAATGGACAAACAGAAAACATAAATCATGAGATATGAAAAATTAAAAATATCAGAATAGAAATGACAAAGAGTATCATGGAGAAAATGGTAGTGGAATTTGTGGCTTTTTATATGACAGAACTATATTGAATACATGAATGGTTAGTAACCTTCAAATATCCTCATGTCTCAACAATGAACCATTATCCTATGGATACAAAATATCAATTATTCCCCTTCTCCAAAATTTAGGGAGATGTAGTATAAATTGTTGCCAAGAAAGGATATTGCAAGCTTTTGACAGTCCTCATACTTCATACATGTCTGCTGTATAACATCTGTTCCCTCAAACTTGTCATTGCTACTAAGACGATAGTTTTATTTACCTGGATTTATAATGTCAAACTGACTAAGTTTTGGCACAATGGTAATGTCTTTCTGGAATAATAATGGTTGCTCTGTCTTTACAGTTTGAAGGTCACCCTCGTAAACTGACAAATCTAAGGTCAAAGACATTCCTGCTAAAATACAAATAAAACATGTTTACATAGATAATACAAATACTCTCCATGACACAAGAGAGAAATGCTTGGAAACCTAACATTTCCACCTGTTTTAAGGCTCATACAATTAAGTTTTTTATTTTCTTACAATGTACGTGTATTATTTTTAGCCTGCAGTTTATAAATATGGTTGTTATTTTTATTTTTTGCTGAAACCTATTGTTTCTTCAATTTATTGGCACAGGAATTTGTAGTGAATTCTTTAGCCGATGACATGGTCATAATAAATATGCAGGCAGGAAACCAAATGGCCATGCAAGTCACCATTATGCCAGTAATATAAGGAGTTAATATGCCAGGGAACTAGGAGTCTGTTAATTATTGTATTCAAGATACAAGCATAGGGCTTCGTCTGTGTAGTAAAACTTATGATTACAGGATAAACTAAATTATTTTCATGACTCCCAAGTTCAAATGTAAAGTTGACATTGTTTGTAAGAATACTTTGACTTTAATTTTCATATTAGTTTGTAATCCCACATTTAAAGAAGTAATCAAAGCTCTGTAAGAGCTGATGGTGTTCGTATGTGTTGAAGTTGAAAAATTCACCTCATATTTATGTCCAATTTCAAAGTTAGGCATACCACTGCAGTCAAATTATGATATCGAGATTTGTTAGGAATACGACAACTTCCTTAAATATGAGCGCTGTTTTAGGGATATAAATTATTAACCTTTTTTATTCTAGGGTTATTACTAGTAAAACCAATTTTACAGTTTGATAGCAACAATTGAGTTGTAAAACTGTACGATTGGTTCAGCAATCTTTCACTTTTTTCTCTTCAGTTGTGTTACCAATTTGGTAGATTGGTAGCACAATACCAATAGAAAGAAGTAAAAGCATTTTGGATAGGCACAGTAAATTGAAAAGGAAAATAAAATGCCTCCTGTCACTTTTTCAGTGAAGAAAAATATAGGTAATCAATTATCAATTATTTCCTGATTATGATACACCATCAAGCTAACTTTAATTTGCTGAACTAACATTCGAGATACATATAAATAAAGCAAGGTTAAATGATCCTACAGTAACTGACATATAAACTACAATGTTAGTTTGCATTTAAGTCAGTAATTCATACATGTGATAAAGTCAGGATGCCAATGCAGATCTCACTCCAAAAACCAGGAGATTGCCGGGTCAATGAGGGAGATATTTTCAGGTTGGTTTTAGCGGACGATTTTTATTCTTCAATGGTTCTAATAGTGTGTTATATGAGTACATAAAATGAAACAGATCAAACATGAACCATATTTTTATGATTCACTAGGGTTATTAGTCAACTGCTTATAAAATGCATTACTAGTTCTCAATGGAGAGAGATTTATAGCCTCAACCCTTTCTCCATCCCTTTGGCATTAACCAGATCAGCAAGCTCAGGGTTGAAAAGGGAATTTATTCATGTATTATAATTTATCACAATTCTACTTAGTACAACTCACTGGGGCTATTACTTAATATATATAAATGTTTCTAATATTATTTCATTGAGTATACTAATATTTTTAAATTTGTAAATATTTAAACAATATATAGTAAAATCCAATAAAAATTCTTAAAAGTGATGTAACTTTTCATATTTCTGGAGAATTGATAAATGATTTTAATTAAAGGTAACACCGGAAAGTTATTTTGGTCTATGTTATACACACCATAAGGGGAAATAACTCTGGACATCAATTGCCTAATTGAACCATTCGAAGGATTGACCTGGTTTATCCGTTTAACATCTTGAAATTGTGACTACCAGGGCTTATAACATTAACAAACAGGTCATTGTTTAATATATGTGTATTACATGTCCTAAATTCCTTAAATGGGCTTTCTCATGCCACTTTGACTTATGTAAACATGGTGACTCGTAAAACAAAATGACGATAATTAAATCATGGCCATGTTGCTGGAGGCTATAAATGACACCTGTGATTATTTAAAACAACAAAATATCATTAATTACCTTTAAATTCAATGAGAAATCAACTAAACACAAATGATTGACAGGCACTATAGGGGTACACAACAGTTTACTTTTCACATTATTTTCAACAACTGAAATACGGGAGTTTTACAGCCAAATCTGTGAGGACAAATTTCAGGGCTTAAAAACGGGAGACTCCCGCAGGATCCGGGAGCTATCACATGTATGGTAATTTGTAAAATATAAGTCACAGTGACCTAATTTTGGATGCTTACCTACCATGATGTATGCAGATGCAAGGTTAGATGATCCTACCATGTACAGTAACTTAGTTATGAACTCAGATATAAACTTGAATGTACATGTAAATCAATCAAGTGAAAAATGTATGTCAAAGTGACCTAATTTTGCTTGGATCTCATACTATTTTTAATATTTAGCATAAACATTTCTAACATTTTGGCTTTTCACTATCAACAGCTTTGTGGCAGCACTAATTTTATTGTGTGTATACTTTAATATGCTATTTTGCCACACCAATTTTAATAGTAAATTTTACTGTGCACATGTACTCTAACACCAGTAATATACATCGCCAACATATCACTGAACATATGTCACTAGTTTAGACCAAACTGTGCTATATTTATATATTTTTTTCCTGTTGGTTGACTTATATATGACTTATGCTTACCAGGACCAGATTTAGTTGGAGTTGAACTAGAACCAATTTTCACACTTCCACCAGGAATACTGACCAAACTAGGATTTGTTGCCTTCTTTATTAGATCCTTGTGAAGGTCAGGAAAACTACTTTCATTATCTGAGCAGCTGAAATAAGGCAATTAATGCACATTATTTATACCATAAAGCTAATTTCCTCCTCTCTATTTTCTAGCAAATTTATCCAAAGTGGTAAAAATATTTCTCACCTCTAGAGAGAGGACAACTCATATGAAATTTCCTGCCAAATCTATTAGGAACATAATCCTTTGTTTTTGTGTCGCCCGCGACGAAAGGCGCGGAAAGCAAGACATATGCGTACTAAGTATGACGGCGGCGGCGGCGTAAACTTTCATGTTAAGTTTTTGTGATTAGGTCATTTTCTCAGTAACTATAAGTGGTAGGTCAATGATATTTGGTATATAGGTTGGTCTTGAGTATTACATAACAGTCTGCTATATGGTTTTTGTCTTTGACCTCAATTTCACAGTCCAATGAACATGTTAAGTTTTTGTGCTTAGTTTAGTTTTTCAGTAACTATAAGTGGTAGGTCAATGAAATTTGGTATGTAGGTAGGTCTTAGGTAGTACATGACAGTTTGTCATATGGCTTTTGTCCTTGACCTCAACTTCATGGTCTAGTGAGCATGTTAAGTTTTTGTGATTAGGTCATTTTCTCAGTAACTATAAGTGGTAGGTCAATGATATTTGTTATATAGGTTGGTCTTGAGTAGTACATGACAGTCTGCTATATGGCTTTTGTCTGTGACCTCAATTTCACGGTCCATGTTAAGTTTCCCAGTATCTGTCAATGTAAGGTCAATAATATTTGGTATTTGGGTTTGTGTTAAATGAAACATGGCAGCCTGCTGTTTGGCTTTAGCCCTTGACCTCATTTTCATGGTATAATGAACATGTTTGGTTTTTCAGTATCTATCAGTGGTAGGTCACTGAAATTTTTGTTTTGGGTGATTCATTACAGTCTTCTGTGTTACTTTTGTCAGTTAATCTAATTTCAGAGTCTAGTAAATATGTTAAGTTTTCTGATTTTGTCAGTGTGAGAATTCAAATCTAATTTGCGACCATGAAGGGACGGGTGAGACATCAATTTTGGTCCACACTTGTTTACATTATGTCATTAGAGAAACATTTTCTACAACTTGAACACGGTAATTATGAAATTTCTCACATCTTGTTAAATAAATTTTGAAATGTTTAAAAACTCGGCAAGCCTAGTTTTCAAACATTTGCAAAATTTATATAACTCGATATAAGAAATTTCATAATCAACTTACTTCTCGTTGTAGAAACTTTATTTGACATATTTGGTGTTTAGAATATTCCCAACAATTTATTTCTATATGAATTCATGCAGTCCTTACGATATGGTAGTAAAATCTCTCACTGCCATCCATGCACAGTATGTTTCCAACATATTAAATTACTTCTAAATGATGAATTATTATTAAATTAACATTATGTTAAGGAATATCAATAATTTAATTTAAAATTTCAGAATAAAAGGGAAAAGTTGTCAGTTTGGTATTTCCAAATTTATTATTTTTTGTAGAACATTTATATTAGTTGTTTTTACTGTTCTATTTCATTTTCATACTAACACTAGAGCTGTCGCCAAATGGCAACCAATTATTCCCCTGCTCATTGAACCCTGAATCAATATGGCAAGTGCAAATCTAAGTATGTGTTGACACAATACAGGTGTTGACACAGTACAAGTATGGAAACAATGATATACCTCTTTCTTTTTAAAAAAAAAATATAAAAGAAATTCTGAGCCCCAAAATCAATTCTAAGGGTGCTAGGCAATCTTCCTTTAAAGTTTCAAGTGAGGCACTTTGAATTTTCCCACCTTTTTGCAGTATCCATGGCAACGGCAGCCTTTTTAAAATTCTGAGACCCAAAATAATTTCTATGATTGCTAGACATCCTTTCTGTGAAGTTTCATCAAATTTGAGGCACTTTGAATTTTCCCACTTTTTTTCAGTTTCCATAGCAACCACGGCCATATTGCAGATTGAATATTCCAAAAGAATCTACTTATTGTAAGTTAGATACCATTTAAGTAGTTGGAATTTGTTTGCAAACTTTCTAAAAAACAAGAAAAGTTTTGTTTATAATTCGTGATGGACAGACGAAGGAACGAACAGACAGACGGACTGACAGACAAGGGAAAACAAACTACTGTGTCACTCACTTTAACATTGTGTCACTAGTAACATTTATTCATATGTTCCCATGCTATGGGCCTTGTAATCATATCATATCTCTGCTTTGCCCCATTATTGAGTTACATAACAATAATAATAAATCAAATAATTTTATTGCTCGGCTGTTATTTCCTTAATTATTGTTGATTTCTTTAAATTTGACAGACAAATACAGTTTTCCCTATTGTCACCTTGTTAAATCAAATAATTTTTTTTTACGTTTTATAATATAAAAACATGTTGTATTAGTTGTAATTCAAAATACTTTCCAACCATTATATGACTGAAAGTTTGCTTACTTGGGTTAAAAAGCCACATTCACACATATTATTTTTAATTTATATACCATTATTGCTAAAGTTTGCATGTTCTAAATCTATAATTTAGTGCTCTGAAAAT
Organism: Modiolus philippinarum; assembly: GCA_002080025.1. Classification (NCBI taxonomy): domain Eukaryota; kingdom Metazoa; phylum Mollusca; class Bivalvia; order Mytilida; family Modiolidae; genus Modiolus; species Modiolus philippinarum. The sequence goes on from MJUU01032252.1 coordinate 50,909, forward strand.
AATATATTTACCCTTAAAATACATGTATGATAGATTATTATACCTTATTATGTTCACTGTACATAGATAGGAATTGTCTCTCAAATAGTCCTTCACCTCTTCTATATTTAACACTGCCAGGAAAGAATAATATAATATTTAATATTCATACAAATGTTTGCAATATAACTTGCTATTCTATCAATTCACTGGATTAGCCTCATTAGAATAAGCTCACACAGCTGTTTGAACTGTGCATGAATATAAAATAAAACTACTGTATACTCTTCTACTTCTGCAGTAAACAAAAAATATGGCATATACAATACAAGTCTAAATCAATACCTTTTTGGACTGAAGATTTTGTTCTGTCTACACAGGTGTTTTGTTTTCACAGGTTAATAATACATAAACAGATATTAATATAAATGTACCTTAACTTACAGCCTGTTTGGTTTAGATAGGTTATCGGTTTACAACTTGTTATATAAATGTACCTTAACTTACAGCCTGTTTGGTCTAGATAGGTTATCGGTTTCCAACCTGTTATATAAATGTACCTTAACTTACAGCCTGCTTGGTTTAGATAGGTTATCGGTTTCCAACCTGTTATATAAATGTACCATAACTTACAGCCTGTTTGGTTTAGATAGGTTATCAGTTTCCAACCTGTTATATAAATGTACCTTAACTTACAGCCTGTTTGGTTTAGATAGGTTATCGGTTTCCAACCTGTTATATAAATGTACCTTAACTTACAGCCTGTTTGGTTTAGATAGGTTATCGGTTTCCAACCTGTTAAATAAATTGTACCTTAACTTACAACCTGCTTGGTTTAGATAGGTTATCGGTTTCCAACCTGTTATATAAATGTACCTTAACTTACAGCCTGCTAGGTTTAGATAGGTTATCGGTTTCCAACCTGTTATATAAATGTACCTTAACTTACAGCCTGCTTGGTTTAGATAGGTTATCGGTTTCCAACCTGTTATATAAATGTTCCACAACTTACAGCCTGTTTGGTTTAGATAGGTTATCGGTTTCCAACCTGTTATATAAATGTACCTTAGGTTTCCAACCTGTTATATAAATGTACCTTAACTTACAGCCTGTTTGGTTTAGATAGGTTATTGGTTTCCAACCTGTTATATATATGTACCTTAACTTACAGCCTGTTTGGTTTAGATAGGTTATCGGTTTCCAACCTGTTATATAAATGTACCATAACTTACAGCCTGTTTGGTTTAGATAGGTTATCGGTTCCAACCTGTTATATAAATATACCTTAACTTACAGCCTGCTTGGTTTAGATAGGTTATCGTATTCCAACCTGTTATATAAATGTACCTTAACTTACAGCCTGCTTGGTTTAGATAGGTTTTCGGTTTCCAACCTGTTATATAAATGTACCATAACTTACAGCCTGGTTGGTTTAGATAGGTTATCCGTTTCCAACCTGTTATATAAATGTACCATAACTTACAGCCTGTTTGGTTTAGATAGGTTATCGGTTTCCAACCTGTTATATAAATGTACCATAACTTACAGCCTGCTTGGTTTAGATAGGTTATCCGTTTCCAACCTTTTATATAAATGTACCTTAACTTACAGCCTGTTTGGTCTAGATAGGTTATGGGTTTCCAACCATATCATCTGTTAAATAAATGTACCTTAACTTACAGCCTGTTTGGTTTAGATAGGTTATCGGTTTTCAACCTGTTATATAAATGTACCTTAACTTACAGCCTGTTTGGTTTAGATAGGTTATCGGTTTCCAATTTGTTATATAAATGTACCTTAACTTACAGCCTGTTTGGTTTAGAAAGTTTATTAGTTTCCAACCCGTTATATAAATGTACCTTAACTTACAGCCTGTTTGGTTTAGATAGGTTATCGGTTTCCAACCTGTTATATAAATGTACCTTAACTTACAGCCTG
>MJUU01032252.1:52838-65402 GCA_002080025.1 Modiolus philippinarum
CAGCCTGTTTGGTTTAGACAGGTTATCGGTTTCCAACCTGTTATATAAATGTACCTTAACTTACAGCCTGTTTGGTTTAGACAGGTCATCGGTTTCCAACCTGTTATATAAATGTACCTTAACTTACAGCCTGTTTGGTTTAGATAGGTTATCGGTTTCCAACCTGTTATATAAATGTACCTTAACTTACAGCCTGTTTGGTTTAGATAGGTTATGGGTTTCCAACCATATCATCTGTTATATAAATGTACCATAACTTACAGCCTGTTTGGTTTAGATAGGTTATCGGTTTCCAACCTGTTATATAAATGTACCTTAACTTACAGCCTGTTTGGTTTAGATAGGTTATCGGTTTACAACCTGTTATATAAATGTACCTTAACTTACAGCCTGTTTGGTTAAGATATGTTATTGGTTTCCAACCATATCATCTGTTATATAAATGTACCTTAACTTACAGCCTGTTTGGTTTAGATAGGTTATGGGTTTCCAACCATATCATCTGTTATATAAATGTACCTTAACTTACAGCCTGTTTGGTTTAGATAGGTTATCGGTTTCCAACCATATCATCTGTTATATAAATTATGCAGTAAAATTCCAGTATCATTTATATCTACAGTTGATGGCTCAAACTCAAATAGCTCAAACACTTTTGTTCTCGTCTAGATATAGCTGAAATATTGCTCAGTAGACTTTAAACAATATTCAATCAATCAATCAATCTTTTTCCCTTTGTTCAATTCAAAACATAATTCAGCCTAGATTGCTCAAACATCCCTATAGCTTGAAACATTTATATGGGTCCCTTGAGTATTCAAGCCATCGAAGTTCGATTGTACAGTTGTAAGTAACGAATATACGAACCTCCCACACCAAACGGCCTTCTGTACGGATGTGCTGGAGTTTTCTTCGAGTTATCAATAAACATACGTCCTGTAATAGTATATAACATTTTATTATTTTCTTATATTTTTAGACTCCAGTGATTAGTTCAGTTGTGGTCACATGATCTTGTATATTTCTTAAGAGTTGTCAATAAATTTAAGAATTGACTTTAGGTATTGACCTCTGCTAAAAATAGATCAGTTTTACATTATCATTAAATAAGGGATAAAAGACAAATTGACTTTATGAATTGACTGGTGTGTCTATTTCCAATCTACAAAACATGCATATATCTAGTTCCATAAATCTAATAGAAAATATGGATGCAAAAAAAAAATCAAATCAACGGAAATCATATAAAATTGAGCAATAAAAACCCTTAAATTTGGAAAATAATAAAACTATTATAGCCTATTAAATTCGGTCAATGGAGAAATTTATTGACATGAGAAAGGTATATTGACACTCGGACTACGTCCTCGGTCAATTTACCTTTCTCATGTCAATAAATTTCTGCACTGACCTCATTAATAGGCTATAATTGTATAGTATTGCATTATATATTGTCATAATTAATCTCTTTGATATTCTTAATTCAAACAATCTTCAATATTCATAGCAACATTTTTATAAAATTCATTCAAGAGTAACAAACATCATGGATACTTTTCATTTTAATTGTTGAAATAAAACATGACTGATACACATTTAATTTGCCTAATATCTTTCATTACGAAAGGCATGTTTTTCTGTGACATTCCTGATTTCAATAACCACATGATGGAGCAAGTTCCCGTTTTAATGCTCCCATAGTTTCCTAAATAACCTTGAATCAATGAAAATTTCAGATGTTTATCTGTTATCCTTCAATTTTTTAAAGTCAATGTGGATCAACATTTTTTTTTACCACCCAAGGACTTTATTGTATAAGTTTTGTTCCAATGGGCTCAAATGTTTCAGAGGAGAAAATCTTTGAATGCATTTTCCATAGGGTCCTATGTAAATCTATGTTCCAAGCTGGCAGCCATCTTGGATGAGGTACAAATATAAAAATCACAATTTCCGACCAGCCCCACCAAATAATTTTTATGATAACAAGAAAAGATCTTGGAATGAAAAGTTACTAAAGGATGATGGATGACAGAAATGGGCAGATGATGAATGGATAGATGACAGATGCGAAGTGATGGCAATAGCTCAACCTGGCAATTAGCCAGGTGATCAAGCTAAAAAATTTGCCAGTCCCATGAATGACAGGCTAAAAAAATGTTTTCATGAACTCTGATTTAAGTCTGCAACAAATTCTCACAATTATTTAGTTTGCAGTAGAGTTCCTCACACCCCTTCAATTCCCACAGAAACTATAGATCCATGCTTACGATGAACCATCCATATGAAACTGGTAACTTACCTATTCTATACATTCTTATAACTATATACAAGTATTTTTCATATTCATCTAGAGGTATGTCCTGGAAAATACAAACATATAATTCCATGATGGCAAATTTTGTTCACAATATTTACATTATGTCTATTGTGCTCATGGCCAAAATATACAGGAAACAACACCCAAACCTTTTCAGGCCTCTACAATAACTTTTTTTTCAAACTTGTCCCTTCGGACAAGTACCTCTAGAGATTTACTTGTCCGAATGAAATTATAACTTGTCCAAAATATTTGACTCAATATCCAAAAAGAGTATCAGAAATAATAATAAAACTCAAAGAAAAATAGTATACTGGTTATTAGTCCCCTACCGGCAATAGCCAAAGGGGACTTTAGCTTTGCGCTCTGTCTGTCCATCCGTCTGTCTGTCCGTCCCTCCGTCTGTCTGTCTGTCCGTCAGTCCGTCTGTCCGTCAGTCCCACATCAGTTTTCCCACACTTTTTTTCTAAACCGTTGCAGGTATTGATCTGATATTTTGTATGCGAGTCTACCTTGATGAGTTACAGATCAAGTTTAAGTTTGGTTCCGGTCCAATGATTTTTGCAGGAGTTATGGGCCTTGGACTTAGGAAATTTTAGTAAAATATCAGTTTTCCGCACTTTTTTTCTAACCTGTCGCAGGTATTGGTCTTTGTATTTTGTATGTGAGTCTACCTTGATGAGTTACAGATCAAGTGTAAGTTTGATTGCGGTCCAATGATTTTTGCAGGAGTTATGGGCCTTGGACTTAGGAAATTTTAGTACAATATCAGTTTTCCACACTTTTTTTCTAAACTGTTGCAGGTATTGGTCTGATATTTTGTATGTGAATCTACCTTGATAAGTTACAGATAAAGTATAAGTTTGGTTCTGGTCCAGTGATTTTTGCCAGAGTTATGGGCCTTGGACTTAGAAAATTTTAGTGAAATGACGGTTTTCCCCACTTTTTTTCTGAACCGTTGCAGATATTGATATGATATTTTGTATGTGAGTCTACCCTTAATGAGTTATAGATCAAGTATAAGATTGGTTCTGGTCCACTGATTTTTGTAGGAGTTATGGGCCTTGGACTAAGAAAACAAATTTTAATATTTTTGCTAGTGTAATAAAGCCTTGTTCTACCGGTAGGGGATTTGGTATTGCCTTGCAATACGATCCACACTTGTTTTAAATAGAAATGATACATACATGTACTGACATAGGCTTATATAATTTATTATGTAGTTTAAAAAATTGATGGGTGTTCCATGGAACACTTGTGTCGCCTGCACTACAGAAGAGCCATATTTAGCCAAGTAAACCTCTAAAATCTGTAAAATCAAAATTTTAAGTATCAGGTGCACAATTAAGTCAAGTGATCAACAAATTCTGAAAGGTTGGCTGGAATATGACTTATAGTTTTGAAAGAGTACCACATTAACAAACTAAATTTTAACAAATGAGCTTGTTTGGCTCAGTGAACCTCTAAAATCTGTAAATCAAAATATTTACATATCAGATGCACAACAAGATCAGATGAACAACATATCCTGCAAAGTTTGGTTGGAATCTGACTTAAAGCTATGATGGAGTTGAGGATTAACTAACCAGAATAACAAATGAGCAACTTTGGCTCTGTGAACCTCTAATATCTATAAAATCAAAATTCGAAGTATCAAGTGCACTTCTACACCAGGCAAAAAACATATCCGAAAAGTTTTGTTGGAATTGGACTAGCAGTTTTGAAGGAGTTGTGGATTCAAAAACTGACAGACTCACAAATGAGCAATTCTGGCTCTGTGAACCTCTAAAATCTGTAAAATCAAAATTCAAAGTATCAGGTGCACATCTGCAACAGTTGTTAACATATCCTGAAAGTTTTGCTGGAATTGGACAAGCAGTTTTGAAGGAGTTGTGGATTCAAACACTGAAAGCCTCATAAATGAGCAATTTTGGCTCCTTGAACCTCTAAAATATGTAAAATCAAAATTCAAAGTATCAGGTGCACAACTACACCAAGTGAACAACATACCCTGAAAGTTTGGGTGGAATCGGACTAGTAGTTTTGAAGGAGTTGCGGATTCAAAAACCGACAGACGAAGCAGGACAACAACGACGCAGGAAGACGCAACGCAGGACGACGACGACGACGTAAGACAACGGATAGTAATCCCTATGTGTCGACTCTGCTTACATCAAGCGACACAAAAAAAAGAGTACATCAAACTGAAGACAAAAGAACTTGAAAAATTTTCTAGCTGTACCTAGGTATTCTTTATTAAATCAGAAGGCAAGTATGTACATATTTCTGTGAAATCTGGTATTTCACATTAATAGATACTAAATATTACTGAAATAGTTGTTTTATGAAAAGACTTATCAGACTTGATTGGGTTTACAAATATTCTTTCAAATATACAGTAGTAACAATAGATACTAGAGTAAGGATTCATTCATGTTTATTGGGGACCTGTCTATAGATGTTTCTTCATTCAGTCTTCCTATTACACAGATTTCATTTATACATGTAAGATAATGATATGAATTTTGCAGATACTTTGGGAAACCACGTTACTTTCATGATTTTCACTTGCATTGAATTTAAATAAATTGAAAAGCAAATTGTAAATGTGCCTGATCGTTTTTCAACTAAATCAAACTGTTCCATCAATATCAATATGTAGGAGTACGTTTCTTTTTTTCAAATTTCGTTTCACTTATTAACTCGTATTTTTATTTCGTTTCGTCTAACGATCGGTATTATCAAAATGGCAGACACAAAAGAAAATGTAAATGTTTACGTTGAAATCGGTTAACATTTTCGTTCTTTGTTCAATTGTTCATGATAAAAAATTTGTTTTTAGAGGAATCTAAATGAATTTTCTTCATTATGTATTGTTATGGGAAATTTGAAATCTTAGTCTGACAAACATTTTAACTTGTCCCGATGGACAAGTGATTTCTGAATTTCACTTGTCCAACAGACGTTTCAACTTGTCCCAGGCAATCAGACAAACTGTATTGTAAAGGCCTGCAACAAAAATAAATTACAGAATTCGTACACAGAAAATTTCCATTTATTCAATTAGAATTCTCCCATTTGCTGTCACATGTATAGCTTAAATGTGTAATAATAATCAACTACTGTAAAAGCAAAAAATATTCATGAGGGATTAAATTTCATTTATTTCGTGGATAAGAATTTTCAACAAAATCAAATCCTAAAAAATTTAAATCCTGTAGTTCACAAGGATTAGTTTGATAGGTTATATTACTATAAATCTAAGAAATTTTATCCCCATAAAAATAAATAATTATTTAGTAAATAATATTATGTTGAAAATTGAACAATTGGACGGGAAAGTTTCTCATGTGATTTGGTAAGAATGAAGAAGTGAACATGAATACTTTAGATTTTGGGCAAAATTTGTGGTATGAGGGTATTTGGACTTGCAGACTTTATCTAAATGTGTGTTATTGAAGGGTCAATTTTGGGTAAATACTCCCACAATATTTAGGCTATGCTTAATTCAGTTTTCACAGTGAACTGGCACAAACTGAAGATGTGCATACCGAAATGTTTAAAGTTTGGCAAAAAACTGTGATATTTTTATGTTAATTGGACTTGGCTGTTAATGAAATGTGTGTTCTTGAAGTGTCGACTCTGGATAACTCTTCTCACAATATTTTAAGCTTTAATTTTCACTATATTTTACTTTCCATAAATGAAGATGTGCATATTGTTATGGTAAAGAGCTATGCATGATTATGTTGGGTTTTTTTATTGGGGGTGGGGGGGGGAGATAGTTCAACATGGCCATTTCATCAAAAATGTTTGTTGTTTGAGGGGCAGTTACCCAAGGAGTTTCAAAGCTATCCGGAATACATCTAATAACAGTTTAAGAGCTAGGAAGTTTATCTATCTGTTTGTAATTCAGTTTGACTTATCAGTAAGTATGTGAGTTATCAAAGCTATTGAAATTTGTTAATCATAAGCCTAGAAATCAGATGTCGATATTTTATTTACAACAGTGGGGGCATCATACATGTCTAGCAGACACAAACAGAGTAGCTAAATTTTATCCAGAACATGAAAATGAACACTCCAGTGAAACAATGGATTATTACTCTTTATAGTTTCTATTAAGAATCCATAAAGTGTACAGTAACAACTTTACTTACTGTAAATAAACCAAAACAATTGTTGATTTTCTCCTGTCTAGTAGGAGCACCATTCCTGTTCATTCTGATCTCAAATTGTTCACTACAATACAAAACAGAATGTTTTTCATAATATGTTACCTAAAATGGCGCATAATGATAATTAAATCATTTTCAGTGCTAAACTTATATATTTATGTACCATAACCCTGATTTTTTTTTACATACATTAGTCCCTCCATTACAAGGCCACCCCTACTGCAGAGAAAATTTGGCCTGATTATGGAGGTTGTCTGATAAGAGAGGTATCAAATTAAGATGTAGTACAAGTACAGATTACATACAGGTAGTTTGCTTTGTGTCATTATTTATAAGAGAGTTAAGAATTTTGTGTAAGGAGCAGTACAAACTAATTCTGCATAGGGACACTGTACAATGATTTATAAATTACTAAATAGCAAATGTACCATAAATTCTGTTTTTGCAGATGGCCATTTTGACAATTATGTCTCTCCTGAACAAATCAAATTAAAACATTTCAAAGAAGGTAAACCATACGATATAAGATAAACTGATAGAGAAAAAAGAACAAATCAAACTTATTTGAAAGCCAAAGTCAGCTAAAGACAGAGCTTTGCACGAAGGACCTACTCCTTACTTTAAAATAGTCTAGAGCACCTTGAACAACATCAATAAAAGAATGAATTTATGAAAACAAATAATACATGTATGTGTATTGCATGGTTTTGAAAATAACGGTGATTTATTTGAATGTTATATAAACAGAAAATTCACATATCCAACATACCTTATAAATTTTTGGTTCCTGGAATCGTAAATATTCATGACAATCTGTGACTCGTCACCGACATTACACTGGGAACTTTTAAAGCTAACTAAAACATTAAATACATCTACAATTTCTTTTGGTCCTATCTGTGATATAGATTTCGATCTACCTCTTGCAACTTTTAACTGTAAAATACAAGTAGTTATAACTTACAGCTACATATTAAAGGATTAAGAACAGCTGGATATAATATGAAATGTGTTTCTTCTTAACTCTTTGGGATATGCAATGTGAACAACTGACTGAATTCAACTTCTTTCAACTTTTTTCTGAGATACAAATTTTATTGTTTAACATTTTGGGGGATATGCAGTATGGAAGACTAACTGGCCAGGACCACCATCTGGATGTGGAATCAGATTGTACTCATATAGACTAAACTCCATGTTAAACATAAAAAGTTAAGGATTTTTGGTTCATACTGTACTAGCTGGTTGCTAAAAACTTCATGTGGATTCCCATGCAAGACTGAGAAGTATTTGTGTTGAATTGAAATGTACTCATATAGACAGGTCTGCATGAGAAAAATTACTACATACTATTTTTTTATACAAAGACTCCTGTTAGTTTTAAACTATTGCTGCCGAAGTTTGAAACATTATCCCTATGTCTAATTTTGATTTGATCAGTAAGTGATGTTTTGGACACAAAGGGGCAGAAAAATAATCTAGCATAACTGAAAGTGCAAAAATACTAAAACTGCCATATTACATTTTCAACTTTTTGATGAGAAGAAATTGATTTTGACGACATTTGCAAAATTAAATTGCTTGACAGCAAACTTAATACTTGAAAAATAAAACATTCTATAACTTACTTTTGTAAGCTTGGCATTTGTAGAACTTTCTAAATGAACTCTGTACAATTTTACAATACTACATTTTTCTACATCAACCGGTACTCCGTCAACTCTGGGAATCAGATCCATTCCTAGTTGTCTGAAATATAAATAACAAAAAATCAGAACAACTGATACCCTTTCTGAAATAGGAGAAACAAGATGTGTTTTGTGAAACATTTATGCCCCTGAGTAGAAGTTAAGGAAATAAGTACAGCTGGTACTATGTCAACCCTGGGAATCAGATCCATTCCTAGTTGTCTGTAATATAAATAAAGAAAATCAGAACAACTGGTACCCTGCTACTATTGAAAATAAGCTGTAATCCTAGTTGTCAGAAATAGAGATGATAAAATCAGCTTTAATTCTATTTGGCTGACAAGGAAATAACAATATCCATATTAACAGAATCATTTTGCTGAACGACAGTCAAAATATAAGATTCTTAATGCAAAGTGGGGATTCTTTCTCAGCTTGGAGACTGCATACCTGTTAACCCTCCCCCTTTAAGGGCCAGACTCCCATTTAGAAGCATAATCTCCCCCTTTGAATGGATCTCCCTTGAGGGACATCAAAATCTGCCCTTACTGCTTTTTCTCCCCTAAACATCCCTCATAGATAACAATATTCCCAAAGTTGTTTTGCTTTCTTGGCAAAATTATGAAATATATGATGCATAATTTTAAAATCATTGAAGGATTTGATTTCAGAAATTGATTTAAAATGAAAATGACAACGTCCAAGCTATGTTTAGAAAATACCTGTTTTGATATTTTGATATTCAAATACTGTATCATAATTGTATTTCATTGCAATCAATTTTTAACATGCAATTTTTTGTTTGAAAAAGATCGTTACATAAAAGCTCCCCATTAGATGGGCTGGTATTAGGGAGAACTCCCTCATAACAGCTACCAAAGGTTAACAGGTATGAGACTGCATACTTGTAAAATGGATATTTTCTAAACATAGCTTGGACGTTGTCATTTTCATGTTATCAGCAGTATGGTGTCCTTGTCTTTAGCATATTATATGATACTATTTGGTTACAATGTCTGAGAAACCATGGCTGGTGATTTTTTTAAATGTATATGAAAACTAGTAATTAATGGTAACCAAAATTTCTACAATGTCATAATCATTGCAATTACATATGCCACATCCTTGCAATAAAAAGGAATGAAAATAATTCAGCAGTGACAGAATATTATTTGAAAATCTTAGGTCATCAAATTGTAGACATGGCATTCAAAAAGCACAAACCTGAATCAGATATTTTGATATTCAAATACTGTATCATAATTGTATTTCATTGCAATCAAATGATTTCATGTCTTGTTTTGTATTGTGTCTTTGTCAAAAGACAGGGAAATGGACTAGCATGGGAACTTATTCTGTCTGAGACATGTATATAGAGTATTTGACAGTCTGTTTTTGACCAATCAATTAGCATGTTACAAATATTGCATTAGTCTTTCTGAAGTTACTGTATATACTGACCCATTCAATTATCAATACATTTATCTGCAGGCAGAGATAAATAATAAAATGAATTTGACTTAGGGCTTGCCATATGGTGTGAGGTTCCTCACTGTGTTGAAGACCATACGGTGACCCCTAGATGCTTTGTTTTGGGTCGTTTTAAGCTGGATGTGGGATGTTGTCTCCTTGACATTTACCCCATTTCCTTTCTTTTTCATAGTGATATTGACTAGCTTGCCTATTACTAACAAAATGACTAATTTGCATATGTTGTAATTAGGTTAATGACTTATTTAGATGTTATGACTAATTAAACTATTCAATTGCTGACCTAGTAAAGACCAAATTGCCAATGTATTTGTACTGTACCGGTAATTAGGTTAAGAATTTTTAAGATTTGACACTTCTTCAGTAAGTGTCTGTGGTTTGACCACATTAAAGAATATATACTGAATTATTTAACTGATTGTACCTTACTGTGATAATACGGAACATGTATGTTAAAAGGGTTACAACATTGTGTAATGGTACTAGTATACATCTATGACTTTGGTATATGTTGACTTAGAACTCACTTTGTACTTAAACAAAATATATTGACATATTGTAACTATTTGCCAAAAGTCTCAAGAAATCTTCACTATTCTAAATTTGAAGTCTTCTAAAAATCTTAACTGTGATATATTTCTTTTTGCACATATTTCCAAAAGAAAAATGAACACAATTTTGACATCATGTTAAAAATTATAGCCAATTCTATTTAACACCTGTACTATACTACTGCCCTATAAATGTTGCTAATGAGCTATACCAGTTGGTCATTTGAATCACACCGACAGAATTGCTATTATTAGATAAACTGTGGACACAGAAAATGTCTCGCCTTTCCCATGCATCGCCTTAATTTGCACATTGATCTTCAGCAGCAGCCATGATATCAAATGTATCACTGATCAAAACTGATCACAATCATGATAATGCAACTGCATACCAAAGATCAATGGGCTACTATAAGTGGTTGATGTTAAACGGACACAAGAAAAAACTTAAACATTTGATAAACAGTGCAAAATTTCAAAGTCAGTGGTGCATGACTGCGGGGGCATAGACATAAAACGCTACTGAAACTGATCTGTACTGATGCTAATGCAACTGCATACTAAATATCAATGGGCAACTATGAGTGGTTGATGGTAAACAGACACAAGAAAAAACTTAAACATTGATAAAAAGTGCAAAATTTTGAACTCAGTGGAGCATGACTGCGGGGCATAGACATAAAACGCCACTGAAACTGAGCTGTACTGATGCTAATGCAACTGCATACCAAATATCAATAGGCTAGAACAGGTTGTTGATGTTCAACAGACCCAAGAAAAAACTTAAATAATTGTGGACGCCGCCGCCACTGCCGCCAGAATCACCATACCTATGTCTGGCTTTTTTTGACTATCGTCGAAGGCTCAACAAAAATTTGTGAAACAATAGGTAGACCATTACGGTCATAGTCTATGGACAATAAAAGCCTACAAATTAAAGTTTGAAAATCTGTCTACAAACAGAACATTATTCCCTTAATCATATTTCACCCTGTTTAGATTATTGTTTCCTCTCATATACTGTAATTCAGTAATCATTTATTTTTTGTAAAAGTCCATAATTTCTTTGATATAACTTTTTAATGATCTAATTTAAAAAATTCAAGTGGTTTTAATATCATGTAAATCCTTATAATTTCCTCATAAATATGGTAATACCAGGTCCTATCATTCTGATAAAAAAAATGTCCCTCTTCAAATGTGAAATCATTTAAAATGGAGGAAGTACTCCTACAAATAAAGTGTCATCTACTTTGGTATGTTGAGTGTTTATACAGGAACAAAGTTTATATTCAGTTTTCATAAAATTAATTTTCATTAAAGTGAGGTGTAAGGTTAAACAACATACTGTAAACCTGGAAATTATTTTCGCGATTAGATCGGAAGCGTGAAAATAAAACGGCCCTAATATACTTGTCTATTATTGAAGTCAATGGTCAACAATTTGGCAGTGCAAATTCAAAACTGCACAAACTAAAATACTGTGAACTTACCGCGAAATAAAGACAGCGCGAAAATTTCCCGGTTTAAAGTAACAGATTTTTTTTCTTTATATAGCATTGTAGATTAATTTCTGCCAGGAGTTTACATCAACACTCTTATTTTTTACATTGAAAAAAATGTAACTGCAAACTTTGTAAATAGATACAAATATTGTATATGCTTGTACCCACCATGAAATAAAACTATTGTGGTCATAGATAGCAGATTGTTTGTCATGCTCAAGAATAAAATAGACAGATTATCATAAGAAATTTTAAACCTACCCGTTATCCCAGTCGACAATGCCTGCTGGTAAACAATACGTACCTATTACCCCAGTCGACAATTCCTGCTGGTAAACAATACATACCCATTACCCCAGTCTGCAATGCCTGTTGGTATACAGTAGGTACCTGTTACCCCAGTCGACAATGCCTGATGGTAAACAATACATACCCATTACCCCAGTCTACAATATCTGTTGGTAAACAATACGTACTCATTAACCCAGTTGACAATGCCTGCTGGTAAACAATACGTACCCATTACCCCAGTCGACAATGCCTGCTGGTAAACAATACATACCCATTACCTCAGTCGACAATGCCTGCTGGTAAACAATAAATACCCATTACCCCAGTCGACAATGCCTGCTGGTAAACAATACGTACCCATTACTCTAGTTGACAATGCCTGCTGGTAAACAATACATACCCATTACCCCAGTCGACGATGCCTGCTGGTAAAAAATACGTACCCATTACCCCAGTTGATAATGCCTGCTGGTAAACAATAAATACCCATTACCCCAGTCGACAATGCCTGCTGGTAAACAATACGTACCCATTACCCCAGTC
>MJUU01032252.1:66949-83122 GCA_002080025.1 Modiolus philippinarum
ATCATATTTTGTATCTTTGACATTCTATTTGTTCTTAAAATCGTGTTCAAAGAATTTTTTTCAATAAATTTACAACAGGTATTGTCATTATAGCTTCAAAGAAAAAATTAAATTTTTGATTATTTGAACACAGATTTTAAAGGGAAATAACCCATAACGGTAAAACGGTATTAAAAAAACAATAAACAAAAAGTGACAAAAACAAACATGAATTTTCTTGATCTGATGATGTTTTCTCAATTATCAAAACATATTTATGGAATGGAGTAAAATATTAACAGCTTAATTGGGCCATTTAGCAGTACAGGTAACTATGTAATTTATGAATGGGTTAATTGACATGTAAACATCGCCGATGTTTATTTAACAAATCCGTTAATTTGTCAAAAAGAAATGATAAAGCTAATCAACTTTGGGGCCCAGAACAGGACAGAAAGACTGCTGCAAGATATAATTGTTGACATTTTTCACAAAAATGTGTTTTTGAAAACTTATTATATGTGACCTAAAGAACAAAGGTCACTTCCAGGTCAAATTTTCAACAACTTCCGGTTTGATCGCAATTCGTAAACAGTGAGTGTTTGGCCGTTTATACGAGGTAAAAAGAGTCATTTAGACACGAAAAGGGTGGCCGTCTATATGGGGTCATTTTGTACATAAAAATGTTAATGCAAAGGAAATATGGCCGTATAAACCGGGTGGCCTCCCAAACGAGGGGCCGTTAAGTAGAGGGACCACTGTATTAGGATTAACATAATGATAGTATAATTTCTTTGCACCTTGAGTCAGACATGGCTGGTATTTTTTATGAAACTCAACACCTCATTGTAATATATTGTCTCTCATCAACCATTTGATATCCAGATTTTACCTTATAAATTATTTATCCACTGTTGAACATTTTCAGACTTCTTCAATTTCAAATTCATTGCCTTATTCTGCAAAGCTAAGTGATATTTTAACTTGGAGAAAAGAAATCTTTTTTAGGAGGCAAATTATGTCAGAAATAAGTAGTGTAAAATGAAGTATCATAGATTTTTTCAGAAAAAGTAGACTGTTAAAAAAAATATGCACGAAATTGTAACAGATTCTATCATGATTTGTTAAACTATGTCAAATGTGACACAATCTTTATGAGAATCCCAAAATCTTTTTCTGAAATGTATATGAAAATCCACAAATATAAGAAGGATCAGATAATAAAGTTATTGACCAAAAACAAAAGTGTCTACAGACGACAACCACAACAACAACAAAGACAATGACAGCACCATACCATGATAGGCCCTCAAATGTTTTGCGGTCATAAAAAAGGTACCCCTTAAATCCCCTGTGCCAATAGTGAAGTTAATCATGCTAACCCCTTTTATTGATAATCTTATCTTTTTCCACACTGCTTGTCCCCTTTTTGGTAACATTCCCCATAATATGGGACTTTCCAAATAGAAACTGTTTCATGTTTGGAAACAAAAACAATACTTGGAAGGTAGACTGGTACCAGACTGTATTCCTGACAGGATAACACATTTTTTATTATTGGGTTACCCACAGGACACTTTTGATGTAAAAAGAGAATCGTACTGGTAACTTTAAAGAGTGGTTTTCTATTTATTTGTTTGTACTTGATGTTGTAACTGTTAAATTTTGTATAATTTCCATATCTGATTTCTTTTTTTTTTTTTTTGAAAAATCTGTGCCTTGTTGATTTCAGTATTTTAAGCTACTCATGGATGCTGTAGAGGACTATGCAAAAAAATGGATTTAACGTGAACAAGATGAAGACCTGGATTCTCTTTCTGAGTTGGTTAAGGCTGTGAGGTCCATGATTCTTAAACGAATCAGTCAGCTACGAGGGTCAATGAGAACTAAAGCATCATCCATTTTCAACAAGTGTGGACCCAAATTGATGTCTCGCCCGTCCCTACTTGGTCGCAAAACAAATGTGAAAACTAATTCAGAAAACTTAACATGTTGGCTGACAAAAGCAATATAGCAAACTGTTATAAATAACCAAAAACCAAAATGCCAAATAACAGTGACCACTGATATAGATACTGGAGAACCAAACATGTTCATTAGACTGTGAAAATGAGGTCAAGGGCTAAAGCCAAATAGCAGGATGTCATTTTTCATCTAAGACAAACCCACATACCAAATATTATTGACCATACATTAATAGATACTTGAAAACTCAACATGCTCACTGAACCATGAAACTGAGGTCACAGACAAAATCCATACAGCAGACTGTCATGTACTACCCAAGACCAACCTATATACCAAATATCATTGACCTATCACTTATAGTTACTGAGAAAATGACTTAATCACAAAATCTTAACATGCTCACTAGACTGTGAAATTGCGGTCAAAGACAAAAGCCATATAGCATATTGTCATGTACAACCTAAGACCAACCTACATACTACATATCATTGACCTAACACTTATAGTTACTGAGAAACTAAACTAAGCACAAAAACTTAACATGTTCATTGGACCATGAAAATGAGGTCATAGACAAAAGCCATATGCTAGACTGACATGTACTACTCAAGACCAACTACATACCAAATATTATTGACCTACCAGGTAAAGTTAATGAGAAATGGACTTAATCAGAGAAATTTAACATGGTCACTAGACCATGAAATTGAGGTCAAGGACAAAAGTCATATACCAGACTGGTATATATATCAGACATATACCAGAAACTTAACCTGGTCACTAGACCATGAAATTGAGGTCAAGGACAAAAGTCATATGCCAGACTGACATGCACTACTCAAAACCAACCTATATACCAAATATTATTGACCTACCAGGTATAGTTTATGAGAAATGGACTTAATCAGAGAAATTTAACATGGTCACTAGACCGTGAAATTGAGGTCAAGGACAAAAGTCATGTACCAGACTGACATGTACTACTCAAGACCAACCTATATACCAAATATCATTGACCTACCACTTACAGTTATTGAGATATGGATCTAATCAGAGAAACTTAACGTGGTCACTAGACCGTGAAATTGAGGTCAAGGACAAAAGTCGTATGCCAGACTGACATGTACTACTCAAGACCAACCTATATACCAAATATGATTGACCGACCACTTACAGTTATTTAGATATGGATCTAATCAGAGAAACTTAATGTGGTCACTAGACCGTGAAATTGAGGTCAAGGACAAAAGTCGTATGCCAGACTGACATGTATTACTCAAGACCAACCTATATACCAAATATCATTGACCTACCACTTATAGTTATTGAGATATTGATCTAATCAGAGAAACCTAACGTGGTCACTGGACCGTGCAATAGAGGTCAAGGTCACATGATTTTATGTCCGTCAGGTAGCACTTGATTAGTACTACCAATGGACCAAATATGATGTTCCTACATCAAAGGCTTTTCAAAATATCCTGTATATAGTAAAAGTTAACGCCGTCGCTGTCGCCGTTGCCGCCACCATCGCCGGTATACTTTGCATGCCTATGTCTCGCTTTCCGCAACTTTCTTCGCAGGCGAGACAAAAATGCCGATGTTGCCAGATACTTGTACTCCATTCATGACAAATATGCCGTTGTTCAGGCAGATAAGGCCCCTAATAACATCATTGTCATTTGTAAAAATCATTACATCGATTGTTTAAAGAAAGAACTAGGCATTGGAAATACCCAGGGCAATCCAACATACACAGCTACTACTCTGTCTAAGGAGGAGATATTGCAGAACCATAGATCTGTTTTGCTTTCCTTTGGGATTTCAACCAAAGATGAAGACACTGAACTCTCCTCCTTGTACTGGGTACCAAAATTACACAAAATAAAAACAACGGTACATCGCTGGATCTGCTAAATGTTCTACAAAACCTATTTCTAAGCTATTAACATCCATCTTGACAGCCGTAAAAGAGGGCCTTCAAAAATATTGTGATACTAGCTTTTCAAGAAGTGGTGTAAATGAAATGTGGATATTAAAAAACTCTAAGGATCTGTTTGACATCTTAAAATCGAGATCATTATCACACTGTAACAGCATTAAAACTTTTGACTTTTCCACGCTTTATACTACAATTCCCCATGAACAACTGAAATCACAGCTGAAAGGTATAATTTATAGATGTTTCTCCCGCAAGAACGGCGAACAAAGATATAAGTTCATTGTTATAGGCAGAGAACAAGCATACTTTGTGAAATACGACTCAGAATCACAGAAAAAATATACAGAGGAAGAAGTGATTAAAATGTTAGAGTTTCTGATCGACAATATATTTGTCCAGTTTGGAGGACTTGTTTTTCAACAGACTATCAGAATTCCAATGGGCACAAACTGTGCACCTCTTTTAGCCAATCTATTTCTCCACTCATATGAAGCTGAATTCATCGAAGGGCTTCTTCAAAATAAAGATAAAAAACTGGCCCAGTCCTTTAATTTCAGCTTCCGTTATATAGATGATATTTTATCACTAAACAATCCTCGCTTTGGTGATTTTCTTCATCTTATCTATCCAAAAGAGCTAGAAATTAAGGATACTACAGATACTTCCACATCAGCCTAGTTCCTTGACCTTCATCTTGAAATTGACAAAAGAGGTACACTACAAACTAGGCTATATGACAAACGTGATGACTTCACTTTTCCAATAGTCAACTTCCCCTTTCTTTGTAGCAACATTTAAAAAAGCACCAGCATTAGGAGTTTACATCTCCCAACTCATTCCCTACTCAAGAGCCTGTGGTCGATACAGTGACTACCTTGATAGAGCTCGGTTGCTTACAAACAGGCTACTTAAGCAAGGGTATGTTGCCCATAACTTGAGGTTATCACTACAGAAGTTTTACGGTTGACATCACGATCTTGTGGACCGCTATGAGATATCTGTTTCCCAGATGACAACAGATCTTTCTCTTTGCCACTAAAGTTTGATTTTCCTCTACCGGATTTGACTTTACTACCGGAGTTGACATGTTCAACACGGCGGGTGTCTTATAAGAAGCAGGAGATGCTTACTCTACCGGTGCACCTGATCTCACCCATGGTTTCTATTGGGTCCGTGTTGTTCATTTTTGTATATGTGCGTGTCTTCATTTTCTTTTCTGCTCATGTTATGTCTTCGTTTCTTCGTTTTTCCGGGGTTGCCATTGTCCTTGGATTGTTCTTTTCAGACTGACAGTTCGGTTCTCGCCTACTTAAATGAATAAGTTTTAATTCAATATGTAAAATTTAAACATTCTTTTTTATAAGTATCTCAGAAGAACACATCCTTTATTTCCTCTCACATGTAAGAGGATACAAAGATAATATATGCCTAAATTTAGATGTAGAACCATAGTGCTTATGGTCCTTGTACTGATTTTTTGCAGTCTTTAACAATAACAAAAACAATCAGAACAAGGACAGGCAGACAGTTTTGGTTTCCTAACAGATTTTATATCTCTGTAAAATATTACAAATACTGTCTCACCTCTTTTAGATATAATTTTTTCCATGCCACCCACCATTCTCTTAATGTAACTGTTAATTCCCTTGCCATGGAATCTTCTTTTGGAACGACTGTTTCAAATTGTCTGAAAGAAAACCAACATGTCCTCTAGGTCATTAATCATCATATTTACTTTTAAAGCTTAGAAACCTTAGTCCCAGCTTTTTCTTATTTAAGCCAAAATATACTTCAGACCTTTCCATTCTAGCCAACATCCTATTTACTGATTTCCTGAGAAAAGCAATTCATCTGTTAGCCCTTGCTCATAAGAAATAACCCTACTCTCAACACTCATCCCACATTATGGCATAACCATACAAAGCTTGATTTAAAATTGATCATTTAATATTACAGAGAAAACTTTGACAAAAAATAATGTTATCAGTTTTCAGGAAGTAGAAAAGTGATACACCTGAAAAGATGAGAAACCATAGCATTTACCATAGTTATAGTTAAGCTTCAAACCAAATATCAAATCATAACTACATTCACAAGATGAGAAATCTTCGAAATACATATTAGACTAACAATGAATAAAGGGCTACGCCAAGCACAGCATGATAAGACCGCAGCATGTCGACCACTGAAATTTCAACAAAAGTAGTTTAAAGTGAATGTGGACACAGTAAAGAGCTTGACACAATAATTAGATGGACACAAAAAGAAGCTAGACACAGTTATTAGCTAGAAACAAAATAGGGAAAAAATCCTTTTGATTACTTACTGATAAAAAACTGTAAGAGCTATGCAAAATATGTACTATCAACTAAAACTTTACATCCATAGAAATTCAAAGAAAAAATCCATCGAAATCTGATGAAAAATAAAGATACGACACATTTAGAAAAATTGCAATTTTGGCCCCTTTGACCCCTTGTAGCTCCAAAACAGTAAGAGCTACAAAAAATCCGTTGGCATACTACTGAAAGCTTATATCAAGAGGAATCCAAAGAAAAAAATCCCATCGAAATCCGATGAAAAATAAAGATTTGACATATTTAGAAAAATTGCATTTTTGGCCCCTTTGACCCCTTGTAGCTCGGAAACGGTAAGACCTACAAAAAATCCGTTGACATACTACTGTTTAGCTTAGATCAAGAGGAATCCAAAGAAAAAAATCTCATTGAAATCCGATGAAAAATAAAAATTCTACATAATCTGCAAATTCGCAATTTTGGCCCGTTCGGCCCCTCATAGCTGGGAAAGGAAACAAGTTATCAAAAATCTAATAGCTGATTGCTATATTAATTTTTCGCAAGGAATCCATTGAAAAAAACTGCATCAAAATCAGACTTAAAATACAAAAAATTATTTTTTTTGAGATTTGCCCCTGTTGGGCCCCATTTATCTCGTGAGTGGTACATGCTACGTGAAATCCGTTGGCATATTCCAGATTTGAAATTTCCTCAGGAGCACACTGAAACAAACCCCATCAAAATCCAATAAATAATAAAGATTCTACAGTCAAATATGTGAAAACACCTCATTTAACCCTTTTTTGGCCCCTAATTCTGAAATGGGTGGGGCAAAAACCTAAAGGAAAAAAAATTTCTCAAGAATGTTCCAAGAAACATCATACTAAGATTTGAAAACAATCCATCCACTAGAACCAAAGTTATGCTGTCCACAGACACCAAAATACCTAATTTTACCCCTTTTTGGCCCCTTTTTTGCCTCTTTTTCAAAAACGGGTTGGGCAGGGAATGCGAAATTAAAACCTGGGCTTAAGCTTGTGCCAACAAACATCATACTAAAATTTGATAACAATCCGTTCACTAGAACTAAAGTTATGCTGTCCACAGACGCCGACGCCGACGCCAGCGCCATACCATAATACTACCACAAAATTTTTGCGGTCGTATAAAAATAATTCGTGAAGGTTCCACTGAACCTGGTGTCTTACCTGCTCACTCCATTGTCATTATAATTCTGTGATTATTAAGATGTGGTAGCTTAGTAGAACTCCAAGAAATAACTGGTCTTTGAGAGTATCAGGAAATTTAACAAAATTGAAATGAAAAATTGTTGTAATCTAACCACTGAAAATGTTTGCTTTGACCAAAATTTATCCAAAAAGTAAGGTTGTTGACAAGAATTCAAAAAAATTGCTTGTCTTTGAAATTTCAGGAAATTTACCAAAATTGGAATCAATTTTTTTGAAATCTTACCACTGAAAACATTTGTTTTGACTATATGCATCCAAAAAGCATGGTTGCTAACAAGAATTCCCAAAATCTGCGGGTCATTGAGAGTTTCTGGAAATTTACCATAGTTGGAGCTACATTTTTTGGTTCTTAGTTGTCAAAATTATTTCTCATATGAAAAAATGGCTAGAATATTTGATTGTATGCAAAAATTTCCAAAACTGGTAGTCTTGGACATTTTCAGGAAATTTACCAAAGTTGGAACCAGAATAAAATTCTAAAAGCTTATTGCACATCTAGACTATTTGCAACAATTAAACATCAAAATTAAATTCCTTAATCCCAAGTTTGTTTGATAAATGGACCTAGAGTGAAAATTTAACACAAAACATTCATGCAGAAAATATAGGTCAAGGTGACATAATTCTGCCATGGATGTTGGTTAACTTGAACCGATTTTAAAATCTGATCATGTTTTACTGTATTTCTTTGTTTGGCTTATTTTTGACAAAAAACGTTCTTGCTAAGGACCACTTTCAACACCAGTTTTGAAGTCGAGACGTCATTTTGTAAATGGCAGTCAACAAACAATTTTCAACATCGGTTTTGAAGTCGCAACATCAATATCTATTTGGAAATCAAATTTCATTGAAATCGGACAATGTTGAATTTTCCGGCCTTTTTTTGGCGACCATTTTAAAAATGGCAGTCAACAAACAATTTTTAACATCAGTTTTGAAGTTGCCACATCAAGACCTATTTGGAAACAAAATGTCATTGAAATGGGACAATGTTGAATTTTCCAGCCATTTTTGGCGGCCATTTTGAAAATGACGGTCAGCGAACAATTTTCAACACCAGTTTTGAAGTCGCAACATCAATATCTATTTGGAAACCAAATTTCATTGAAATTGGACAATGATGAATTTTCCTGTCTTTTTTGGCAGCCATTTTAAAAATGGCGGTCAACAAAAAATTTTTAACATCATTTTTGAAGTTGTGACATCAAGACCTATTTGGAAACAAAATGTCATTGAAATCGGACAATGTTGAATTTTCCCACCTTTTTTGGCGGCCATTTTGAAAAACGGCGGTCAAAGAACAATTTTCAACACCAGAACATCAATATCTATTTGGAAACCAAATTTCATTGAAATCGTACAATGTTGAATTTTCCTGCCGTTTTTGGTGGCCATTTTGAAAATGGCTGTCAACAAACAATTTTCAACACCGGTTTTGAAGTCGCAACATCAATAGCTATTTGGAAACCAAATTTCATTGAAATCGGACAATGTTGAATTTTCCCGCCGTTTTTGGCGGCCATTTTGAAAATGGCGGTCAACGAAAACAATTTTCAACACCGGTTTGGAAGTCGCAACATCAATATCTATTTGGAAACCAAATTTCATTGAAATCAGACAATGCTGAATTTTCCCGTCTTTTATGGGGCAGCCATTTTGAAAATGGCGGTCAAGGAACAATTTTCAACATCAGTTTTGAAGTCGCCACAGCATGGCAAACATTTCATCAGTTTACACTTGACCTTCATCTTCTATAGTTTTAGAAATAAAAGATGAAAAATACAAAAATTTAAAAAATGCGGTGAAAAAAGGGCAATAACTCCTACAAGGGTTTATGGATTTTCTTCAAAACTTCAAGGTGGGTAGACCTTGATATGCTGAACATTTTTGCGATTTACACTTAACCTCTATCTGTTACACTTTTTGAAATAAAAAATAAAAAATGCAAAAATTTTGAAAATTTAACGTAAAAAGGGCTATAATTCCGAGATGGGTTTTCTTCAAAATTGCAGAGCAGGTAGATCTTGCCATGCTGATCATTTTTACCCACGTCAGATTTTTGATATCTGTAACAGTTTTCGAGTTATTGGCCAAAAACTGCAATTAACCCCTATGTTAACCCCTATGTTCTATTTTTAGCAAGGGCGGCCATGTTGTTTGACCTACCGCCTAATTGAACACAATTTTGATAAGCCATACCCTGGTGATGATTCAGGCCAAGTTTGGTTACATTTGGCCCAGTGGTTTCAGAGGAGAAGATTTTTGAAATTGTTGACAGACAGACGGACGGACGACGGACGAAGGACGCTTAGTGATGGCAAAAGCTCAAAGGCCTTTTAGGCCAGGTGAGCTAAAAATTTGATCGAAAAAAACTAAGTCCAACAAATGGCAAAATACGGAAAAATTCTTCTTATTTTTTTTTCAAAATAAACATGGCATTCAATAAAGAAGTTGCACTGAATATTGTGTCAAATTTTCATTTATATTGAACATGATTTGAGAAAGTTATTCAAGTTTCAATTTGGGTTAACCAAATGTTCACGATGACGCCGACGACAACACCGACGACGACACCAACAACTACGGAATTTATGATTGCTATGTCTCGCCTTTGCGACTTTTGTTGCAGGCAAGACAAAAAAAACCATAGTTGCCAGCAAACAGAAAGTAGACCAGTGACAAACCTGAAAAGGGGAGACATCATGGCACAAATCACCATGGATAAGCTTGAAACCAAATGTCAAATCATTACCTTGATGAAAAATTTCTATATATGACAACTATGGAAAAAAAATTATAAGAAAACAGAATGTAGATCAGTGATAGACCTGAAAATGGTTGACATAGTACAACTCACCACAGATAAGCTGCTTACCAAATATCAAATCATTACTACATACAAAATCTGAGAAATCTTTGATAAAAGATGATCAGGACAGACAGAGTTTAAAATAATATACCGAACAAGATATAATAAACTGGACCTTTCACGTCCACAGTAGTTCCAGGGGCAAAGACCTATATGCATTCCAAAGAAAGTTCTTAAAAATTTGAAAAATCAAACTTAAGCATGAATTTCTAAACTATCTTTTTTTAAAATTATCATTTACTATGTTTTATTATTTAATTTCAACTAGTGCCAAAATTTTTATGGTGCAACAATCAGAGAAAATAAATTTCAGACATTTATATTTTATTGAAACATCTATTCACAAAATGTCATCTTGACCTACATTAAACTATATATGAATGCCACAATCAACAACTAGAGGATGACATGCCCCCGCACAAGGTTGAATCAAACTAGGATTTTCTAGTAATATTTGTGTCTGTAAGACACATATGATGCCCCCGCTAAACACATGTTATTCTAGGTTGTACAG
The DNA here is from genome assembly GCA_002080025.1 of Modiolus philippinarum. Taxonomy (NCBI): domain Eukaryota; kingdom Metazoa; phylum Mollusca; class Bivalvia; order Mytilida; family Modiolidae; genus Modiolus; species Modiolus philippinarum. The sequence continues at coordinate 77,769 of MJUU01032252.1, forward strand.
ATTAACTACCGGTATGTACCCTAATCAAAATACATACAACATGCACATCTTCAATATAGGTACAAATGAACTGCACAATAAAAGCTTCCTAGCATCAAAACTGTAGGAGGAGTTGTTCAGACAATCTGTGTACCCTTTATTAATAATTCATCCAATAAATGACTAAGTTCAACAATGTGTATTTTTTCCAAAAATGCAACAAAATCAAAATCATTCCCACATGCACATCTTCAATATAGGTACAAATGATCTGCAAAACTAGAGGTACTGCTGAACGCAGGAGGGCCCTGCAATAGGCAGTCACTTCCTTTGTACCAAATTATCAACATTTGTTTATGAAAATATTTTAAAATAAAAAGTTAAAAAGTATTGGCAAACAGGAAGTAGTGGCATTGCAAACCTGAAAATAGCTTACAGGATACAACTCATCATCATGAAGCTTTACACCAAATATCAAATCATTCCAAGTTGTAGAAGCCCAGAAAACTTTGGTAAAAATTTTCATCCATAGAGTACTAAAATAAAAAGTTAAATTATCGGCAAACAGAAGTAGTAGTATGGGAAACCTGAAAATAGCTTACACGTTACAACTCATCATCATGAAGCTTTAGACTAAATATCATATCATTCCCAGTTGTAGAAGCCCAGAAAACTTTGACGAAAAAATTTCATCCATACAGTGGTATAATAAAAAGTTAAAGCATTGGCAAACAGGAAGTAGTGGCACGGCAAACCTGAAAATTGCTTACATGGTACAACTCATCATTATAAAGCATCAGACCAAATATGAAATCATTCCCACCTGTAGAAGCCCAGAAACTTTTGACGAAAAATTTTCAGCCATAGAGTGGTTTAATAAAAAGTTAAAGTATCGGCAAACAGGAAGTAGTGGCAAGGCAAACCTGAAAATTGCTTACACGTTACATGACGTTCATCATGAAGCTTTAGACAAAATATCATATCATTTCCAGTTGTAGAAGCCCAGAAAACTTTGACGAAAAATTTTCATCCATAGAGCTGTATACTAAAAAGTTTAAATATAAGTATGAAATCATTCCCACATGTAACAGCCCAGAAAACTTCGACCAAAAAAATTGTTGACGGACAGACGGACGGACAGACAGACGGACAGACGGACGGACGGACAAATAGAAAACTATAGGGCACCTGCATCTCGATGCGGGGCCCTAATAAAAACTTCCTACCATCAAAACTGTAGGAGGAGTTCCGTGGACAAACTATGTATCCTCTACTACAAAATCAGCCCAAAAATGACGAAGTTCAACAATGTATATTTTTGACAAAAATGCACCAAAATCAAAATCCTTACCACATGCACATCTTCAATATAGGTACAAAAGATCTGCAAAATAAAAACTTCTTATCATCAAAACTGTAGGAGGAGTTGCGCGGACAATCTATGTACCGTCTATTACAAAATCACCCCAAAAATGACTAAGTTCAACAATGTATATTTTTTCAAAAATGCACCAAAATCAAAATCCTTACCACATGCATATCTTCAATATAGGTACAAATGATCTGCAAATTAAAAACTCCCTACCATCAAAACTGTAGGAGGAGTTGCACGGACAAACTATGTACCCTCTATTATAAAATCACCCCAAAAATGACTAAGTTCAACAATGTATATTTTTTACAAAAATGCACCAAAATCAAAATCCTTACCACATGCACATCTTCAATATACATACAAAAGATCTGCAAAATAAAAACTTCCTAGCATTAAAACTGTAGGAGAAGTTGCACGGACAAACTATGTACCTTCTATGAAAAATCACCAAAAATGACTAAGTTCAACAATGTGTATTTTTGACAAAAATACACCAAAATCAAAATCCTTATCACATGCACATCTTCAATATATGTACAAATGATCTGCGAAATAATAACTTTCTAGCATAAAAACTGTAGGAGGAGTTGCGTGGACAAACCATGTACCCCCCTCGGACGGACCGACAGACGGAAGACGGACGGACGGACGGACGGACTGACGGACGGGGGTAAAACAATATGCCCCCCCCCAACTTATCGTCGCGGGGGCATAAAAATACTGAATTTATAGATAACCTATTAAATGTCAAGTTTTTTTAGCATAAAAATAACATGAGGTTGCATGCCTTGTCGTGCTAGGTATACCCCCACTCGTTGAAATAAATCATCCTAGCAGTAGCTGAGAAAAGTGTGACGAAAATTTTCATTATGTTCAATAAAGGGAAAAATGGCTAAGTCCCACCTAACAGGAAGGTGATATCATAAGGTGACCAAAATGACAGACAACACATTCCTCCTATATATAAAGTCAAATACCAAATTTGAAATAAATCGGCCCAGCAGTAGCTGAGAAAAATGCGACGAAAATTTTCACTATGTTCAATAAAGGGAAAAATGACAATGTCCCGCCAAACAGGAAGTTGATATCATAAGGCGACCAAAATGGGAGACAACACATTCCCCCTATATATAAAGTCAAATACCAAATTTGAAATAAATCGACCCAGCAGTTGCTGAGAAAAATGCGACGAAAATTTTCACTATGTTCAATAAAGGGAAAAATGGCTAAGTCCTGCCAAACAGTAAGTTGATACCAGAATGGGAGACGACACATTCCCCCTATATATATAAAGTCAAATACCAAATTTGAAATAAATCACCCAGCAGTAGCTGAGAAAAAAGCGACGAAAATTTTCACTATGTTCAATAAAGGGAAAATGGCAAAGTCCCGCCAAATAGGAAGTTGATATTATAAGGCGACCAAAATGGGAGGCAACGCATTCCCCCTATATATAAAGTCAAAAACTAATTTTGAAATAAATCTGCCTGGCAGTTGCTGAGAAAAGTGTGACGAAAATTTTCACTTTATGTTCTGGGAAAATGGCTAAGTCCCGCCAAACAGGAAGTTGATATCATAAGGCAACCAAAATGGCAGATGACACTTTCCTTCCATACATAAAGTCAAATCCCAAATTTGAAATAAATTGGCCCAGCAGTGGCAGAGAAAAATGCAATAAACTTTGGACGGACAGACGGACAAGGGTATTCCAATATACCACCCACTCACAAGTGGGGGTATAATAATATGCAGTTAGGTTGAAATCTATTAGAATTAATTATGTCATATTTCAATTTTACATATGATTAAGTATTTGATGAACAATTATGATTTAAAAAATATACAATAGAAAACTAACAAAATGACAGTATTTCTCTTAAAACAAACTAGAGAAATGAACACATGCAAACTTTCTTTTCCTGTACAGCAGCAAATGAAAGAGCTCAATTTTGTTGAACAGAAGCCTTTATGGATGATCTTTATATTTTCTTGTAGAGTGACTAATGCTTTTCCAAAAGAAGTGAATGCCTAAATATTATACTTTGCCATGGAGAAGTGAATGCCTAAATATTATATTTTGCCATAGAGAAGTGAATGCCTAAATATTATATTTTGCCATGGAGAAGTGAATGCCTAAATATTATATTTTTCTACAGAGAAGTGAACGCCTAAATATTATATTTTGCCATGGAGAAGTGAATGCCGAAATATTATATTTTTCTACAGAGAAGTGAATGCCTAAATATTATATTTTTCTACAGAGAAGTGAATGCCTAAAGATTATATTTTGCCATGGAGAAGTGAATGCCTAAATATTATATTTTCTACAGAGAAGTGAATGCCTAAATAATATATTTTTGCAATAGAGAAGTGAATGCCTAAATATTATATTTTGCAATAGAGAGGTGAATGCCTAAATATCATATTTTTCTACAGAGAGGTGAATGCCTAAATAGTATATTTTTGCAATAGAGAAGTGAATGCCTAAATATTATATTTTGCCATAGAGAAGTGAATGCCTTAATATTATATTTTGCCATGGAGAAGTGAATGCCTAAATATTATATTTTGCCATGGAGAAGTGAATGCCTAAATATTATATTTTGCAATAGAGAATTGTGAATGCCTAAATATTTTATTTTGCAATAGAGAAGTGAATGCCTAAATATTATACTTTGCCACAGAGAAGTGAATGCCTATATTATATATTTTGCCATAGAGAAGTGAATGCCTAAATATTATATTTTTAAACATATATGTGAATGCCTAAATATTATATTTTGCAATAGAGAAGTGAATGCCTTAATATTATACCTTGCAAAAGAGAAGTGAATGCTTAATATTATATTTTTCTACAGAGAAGTGAGTGTCTAAATATTATATTTTTGCAATAGAGAAGTGAATGCCTAAATATTATATTTTGCCATAAAGAAGTGAATGCCAAAGAATTTTACTTTCATGTATAGTAAGGAATGCTTAAGAAGTTTCTTTTTATGTTGAGAAGCAAATGCCTAAGAACTTTGCTTTCCTGCACAGTAACGAATGGCCTAGGAATTTCATTTTCTGTAGAGGAGCAAATACATTAGAAACTAGAGTAATGACTGTCGGAAATGACAGTGATCCCCGCACCCCCTGTTTTACACAGAAAACAGCTATAGACCCTGGGTATAATTTTTCTTAACATTTTTGAAATTAAACTATTGACAGTCACTATTTTTAACATAAGGAATTAAAGAACATATCGTTGTTAGGCAGAATTCCAAAAAATAAGTAGTCTTTGAGACTTCCAGGAATTTTACCAAACTTGAAATCATATATTTTGGAAATCAAATTGGTGAAATGTTTCTTCTAATTCTAACAAATTTTTTAACTATGGTTTCAATGTAGAATTCCAAAAATTAGTGGTCTTTGACAATTTCAGGAAATTTACCAAATTTGGAATCAATTATTTTGGAAATCCAATTGGTGAAAATGATTGACCTTATCAAAACAAATGCTAACAGTTTGGTTGCTAGGTAGAATTCCAAAAAATATGTGGTCTTTGACACTTTCAGGAAATTTACCAAAATTGGAATCAACTATTTTTGAAATTCAATTGGTGAAAATTATTGCCCTTAGGGAAACAAATGCTATCAGTATTGTTGCTAGGTAGAATTCCAAAAAAATAAGTGGTCTTTGAGACTTTCAGGATATTTACCAAAATTGGAATCACATTTTCGAATTCTAAGATTTCAGAATTTTTATTTTTTCAAAATACTTGCCAAAATAAAAGATTATATGCCAAAATGTCCAAAAATATCAGTCTTTGTGACATTTTCAGGAAATTTACCAAAGTTGGAACCTTAATCAAAATTCTGAAAGCTTATTGCGCATCTACAGACTATATGCAACAATTCTGCAACAAAATTAAATCCATAAATCCAAAAAATGTAGGATGATTTTGTGTTGCATACCATATGTGTCACAATCCACATTTTGTGGTCTTTGTCAAATCAACATC
>MJUU01032254.1:0-10789 GCA_002080025.1 Modiolus philippinarum
GTCCAATGTTAAAAACATGTTCCCTCCTGGCGGCCATCTAGGATATATAAACACATTTTTAAAAGGGGCCACCTATTGACCATTGTGACTAAGTTTGGTTCAAATTAGCCCAGTATATTCAGAGGAGAAGATTTTTGCAATATTGTCCAATTTTGGACAAAGTTCCCCGCTGGCGGCCATCTTGGATGACGTGCAGACTTGCCAGACAAAATTTTCAAAGGGGACCACCGAAGGACTATTGTGACCAAGTTTGGTTCTAATTGGCGCTGTAGTTTCAGAGAAGATCTTTGAATGCTCTCCCATAGGGTCCAATGTTAAACTGCGTTCCCTGCTGGCGGCCATCTTCGATATGATACAGACTTGCCAGACACCTTTTTTTTAATGGGGTCACCTTAGGACCATTGTGTCCAAGTTTGGTTCCAATTGGCCCAATGGTTTCAGAGAAGATGATATTTGAATGAAAAGTTTAAGATGGACAGACCACTGAAGGCAAGAAGATCACAATGGCAGAGCCATGCAGGTCAGCTATAAAGTTATACAGTCATTGAAGCATAGATGCAACTTCACTATTAACTGAGAAAGATGTTTGCATTGTGGGCAAACAAACATAACTAAATGATACAATATACAGTTATATACAATTATTATCAAATTGTGAAATAAGTATAGTTTATGAAAGTATTTTAGCAAAAAAAATGTAAAAATTTGTACAAAAACACTTTTTTTCTCTAGATTATGTAACAAATAATTATTTCTAATAAAGTGATAGCAGGCAATTTCTCTAAAACTTTGAAGAAAAAAGTAAGCAAAAGAAGATTTGAAAGCAGAATTTAAAGGGAAATAACCCATAACCATATGGCATTGAAAAATTTTATTATTTTTTTTTTGGTGAAAAAAGTCAATAACTACAACACAGGCAGTTGGATTTTCTTCAAAATTTCAGAGTATGTAGATCTTGATATGCTGAACATTTTTCAAATTTACACTTTACCTCTATCTGTTACAGTTTTTGAAATAAAAAAAAAGTTCTTGCTAAGGACCACTTTCGACTACAGTCGAGATGTCATTTTGTAAATGGCAGTCAACAAACAATTTTCAACATCGGTCATCAATATCTACTTGGAAATCAAATTTAATTGAAATCGGACAATGTTGAATTTTTACCGCCTTTTTTGGCGCCCATTTTACAAATGGCGGTCAACGAACAATTTTTAACATCAGTTTTGAAGTTACGACATCAAGACCAATTTCGAAACCAAATGTCATTGAAATCGGACAATGTTCTGTTTTCCCGCCTTTTTTGGCAGCCATTTTGAAAATAGCGGTCAACAAACAATTTTCAATACCGGTTTTGAAGTCGCAACATCAATATCTATTTAGAAAATAAATTTCTTTGAAATCGGACAATGTTGAATTTTCCCGCCTTTTTTGGTGGCCATTTTGAAAATGGCGGTGAACAAACAATTTTCAACAACGGTTTTGAAGTCGCAACATCAATATCTACTTGGAAATCAAATTTGATTGAAATCGGACAATGTTGAATTTTTACCGCCTTTTTTGGCGGCCATTTTAAAAATGGCGGTCAACGAACAATTTTTAACATCAGTTTTGAAGTTACGACATCAAGACCAATTTGGAAACCAAATGTCATTGAAATCGGACAATGTTAATTTTTTCCCGCCTTTTTTGGTGGCCATTTTGAAAATGGCGGTCAACAAACAATTTTCAACAACGGTTTTGAAGTTGCAACATCAATATCTATTTGGAAACTAAATTTCATTGAAATCGGACAATGTTGAATTTTCCCGCCTTTTTTGCGGCCATTTTGAAAATGGCGGTCAAGGAACAATTTCAACATCAGTTTTGAAGTCGCCACAGCATTGCAAACATTTCATCAATTTACACTTAACCTTCATCTTCTATAGTTTTGGAAATAAAAGATGAAAAATAAGAAAATTTAAAAAATTCTTTTGCAATAAAAGCACCAAATCCCATCTCTGTACTGATTAATTCGGGCCTCAAACATTTATGTTTACACACAAATATGCAGTGTTTTCGTAATTTTTTTACTTCCACATAGTTGTCATGACATTATGATTCGCTGAGTATTGTCAGCTCATAGTCTGATTACATGTAAACGGGTGTTTCGACTCTTATTTTTAATAAGCGGCGAGTCTCTTCAGTGGCCTCCGCTTATGTTTGCAGATTTGTTTATTTATAATTGTATTTTACACACAATATATGTTGGACCATACACCAGTTTTTATTGCACCAATCTTTTGTTTATTTAATACTGTTTTCTATACAGTTCATGTAATTTTAATAATTACAATGCATTTGGTTTTCGAAGGTTTATCCTTCAGTTATAAACGATTTATTCGTCCAGTAATTCTCTGAGGTTTTCCTTCCCATATCAGTGAATCATTTCTTTAGTAATTCTTGAAGGTTTTTCCCTCTGCTATAAGCGATTGTTGGAAAGGTATTAAAGATAGTTTTGCACCTTTCAATTTGTTTCAATAATCGCCAATGTTTTATCAACATCCGCTTTAGTTGCTTAATAGCGGGATTGTATTTTGTAACGAACACCAAGCTTTTAGCTTTTGATCTTTTATTATCTTGTAAAAGATTTTTTCTTCTTAATGTTGTTGTTTCATTGATAATATTTTGAATTTCTGATGAGCTATAACCTCTTTTGGTTAGCCTTTGTTTGAATGCTTCGATTAGTTCGCATATTTCGTATTCATTGTTAGTATTTCGTATGTGACGAATAATTTCGCCTTTTATAAAGCCTTTAAACACCCCTTTTGGGTGTGAGCTCGTCCTTTCGAGATATTGAAAGGTCTCAGTTTTTTTAGTGTATGTTTTCATGTCAAGAGTTCCATTCAGATCGAATCTATCGTCTTTATATATTAATGTATCTAGAAACACCATCTCAAATTTTGAGATTTCATATGTGAATTTAAGGTGTTTGTGGCTATTATTAGCTATTTGGAAGAGTTCGTGTATCTCTTCAGTTGTTCCTTTATAAATAAGAAAACCATCATCTCTGTATCTTGTACAGAATACTATATGGTTTTATGTCTGAATTTTCTCAGAATGTTTTCTAGTATCTCGTACATTCTTAGATCTGCTAGTTCTGCAGAGGCTGAGCCACCCATTGGTACTCCAATAATTTGGCGGTATATTTTATCGCTGAATGTGAACTCGTTGTTTTCGAGCACTATTTTCAGTAGCTTTAGGATAACTTCGTTTCCTGGAATCGGTATAGGATAATCTTTCCTATCGATATTCCCAAGTGCTGCTTTAACAGCTTGAAGAATTTCAGATAATTCTAAATTTGTGTACATGACCGAAGCATCGAATGACACGAGTATTACGTCATTTGGAACTTTAAGATTTTCTATCTTTTGTATAAAATGTTTAGTATCACGTGTGTACGTGTGTTGCCTTTGTACTATCGGCAAAATAATGTAATCAATGAAATGTCCAATATTATGCATTGGTGTTCCACATAATGACACTATTGGTCTACCCGGTATGGGGTATGTGCTTCTTGCTTGTGCATTTTCTTCCAGTTCCTTAAGTGTTTCTACTGGAACTTTGTGTATTTTCGGGAGCATGAAGAACTTTATCTAGTTGTCTCCCTTCGTATGCATTTTCTACTATTGCGATTATATTCCCAGTGTATTCATTTATTTGGGAAACATTTATTTGTTCATAATACGTTTCGTTTTGTAATTGTCTAAAACCTTCTGCATTGTAATTATTTATGTCTAAAATGCAAAGGGTAGAGCATTTATCTGCTTTTCGTATTATTATATTTTTGTTGGATTTTAGATCCTTCAGTGATTTCCAATCATATTTGCTCATGTTTGGCTTTAGTGCCTGTGTTTTAATTTTGCTTATTTCATATTTAGTAGCAAAAAGATAGTTTTCTAGAGCTGTGCATGAATATGTTGGCCTATAGCCTGTATTTTGATAAAATGGGTGGATTTTATCGTCCTTGCCATTATCAAACAGAAATTTGCAACGCATTCTACGTTCATATTCTGCGTAATCTTTCATTAGAATATTTACAGATCTGTGTGTGTTAGGAGTTGGTATAAATTTCACTCCTTTAGATAATAATAGGATCTCATTATCCGTCAGTTTATAAGATGATATGTTTTTAACATATTGTTTTGCATCTCTTATTTTTTTGGCTAATTTTGTCGATTTGTTATTATTCGACTTTTTAATTGCTCTTATCAGTTTTTGACGAGCTTTTGACTTTTTCAGTACTTTACTGAATCGTCTAGCCATTATGTGTATAATATAACAACTATTTCAAGTTGTGTACAGTTCGAGATACTATGAGCATCTGACCTGATGATATGATTCACACACAGCTTGATCTAATTTTAAGCACTGGTTTTTCCATGTGTTAATAGCATAAGATATTTGTCCAATTATCTTAGGACGATTTTATATAATACATCATGGTTTTGTTTTAACCACAAGTTTGTCATTTTCAACAATTGTTCAGGTCAGTTTCCTTGACCTTATGAGTTTTGAAAGTAAAATGTTGACAGGCATTTCCTCTGGGGAATTTATTTATTGCCTTTCTGATAGAATTTGATTCTTTTATCTAGACTGGTGCGGTGATCTGATTTTTAAGTCCAACTGTGTGTATTTTAATTACATCTGCAATGTTTTTCCTCAATATATTTAATGCTTTTGTTACAATTTAATTGTTAACTATTCTCAAAGAAAAGGGAAGTTAATTTTACCCCTTTTGTTCCTTCATTCTTTTAGTATATTTTTATACAGCCTCTTGTGTAATATTTTGACTTTTAAGTCTGGGTTTATACATAATCATGTATATGTTTTCATATTAACTGACATGCTGTGGAATGTTAGATACATTTTTGGACCATTTTCGTTTAATCCGTATCTACGACATTAAGCATTTTTGCCAAGTTTATGTCTGTTGAGCGCCTATTTGTGTAGCCGTTAAGGCCTCTTTTTGTGTGTTTTATCAGCACAACTTTTGTGTATTGAGAAAAGAACTTTCGGTCATAAATTAACCAGTACAAAGAGATCAGTACACAAGTGCACCGATGCCCGGGCTAGGTGTGGGTGTAGCTAGGCTACGACAAACATTTGCAATAAAAGCACCAAATCCCATCTCTGTACTGATTAATTCGGGCCTCAAACCCTATTTCTCTGTAATTTATGTTTACACACAAATATGCAGTGTTTTCGTAATTTTTTTACTTCCACATAGTTGTCATGACATTATGATTCGCTGAGTATTGTCAGCTCATAGTCTGATTACATGTAAACGGGTGTTTCGACTCTTATTTTTAATAAGCGGCGAGTCTCTTCAGTGGCCTCCGCTTATGTTTGCTGATTTGTTTATTTATAATTGTATTTTACACACAATATATGTTGGACCATACACCAGTTTTTATTGCACCAATCTTTTGTTTATTTAATACTGTTTTCTATACAGTTCATGTAATTTTAATAATTACAATGCATTTGGTTTTCGAAGGGTTATCCTTCAGTTATAAACGATTTATTCGTCCAGTAATTCTCTGAGGTTTTCCTTCCTATATCAGTGAATCATTTCTTTAGTAATTCTTGAAGGTTTTTCCCTCTGCTATAAGCGATTGTTGGAAAGGTATTAAAGATAGTTTTGCACCTTTCATTTTGTTTCAATAATCGCCAATGTTTTATTAACATCCGCTTTAGTTGCTTAATAGCGGGATTGTATTTTGTAACGAACACCAAGCCTTTTATTATCTTGTAAAAGATTTTTTCTTCTTAATGTTGTTGTTTCATTGATAATATTTTGAATTTCTGATGAGCTATAACCTCTTTTGGTTAGCCTTTGTTTGAATGCATCGATTAGTTCGCATATTTCGTATTAATTGTTAGTATTTCGTATGTGACGAATAATTTCGCCTTTTATGAAGCCTTTAAACACCCCTTTTGGGTGTGAGCTCGTCCTTTCGAGATATTGAAAGGTCTCAGTTTTTTTAGTGTATGTTTTCATGTCAAGAGTTCCCTTCAGATCGAATCTATCGCCTTTATATATTAATGTATGCAATAAAAGCACCAAATCCCATCTCTTGCAATAAAAGCACCAAATCCCATCTCTTTTGCAATAAAAGCACCAAATCCCATCTCTGTACTGATTAATTCGGGCCTCAAACCCTATTTCTCTGTAATTTATGTTTACACACAAATATGCAGTGTTTTCGTAATTTTTTTACTTCCACATAGTTGTCATGACATTATGATTCGCTGAGTATTGTCAGCTCATAGTCTGATTACATGTAAACGGGTGTTTCGACTCTTATTTTTAATAAGCGGCGAGTCTCTTCAGTGGCCTCCGCTTATGTTTGCAGATTTGTTTATTTATAATTGTATTTTACAATAAAAGCACCAAATCCCATCTCTGTACTGATTAATTCGGGCCTCAAACCTCATTTCTCTGTAATTTATGTTTACACACAAATATGCAGTGTTTTCGTAGTTTTTTTACTTCCACATAGTCGTCATGACATTATGATTCGCTGAGTATTGTCAGCTTATAGCCTGATTACATGTATAAACGGGTGTTTCGACTCTTATTTTTATTGCAAATTGGAAATGGTCCAACATATATTGTGTGTAAAATACAATTATAAATAAACTAATCTGCAAACAAAAGCGGAGGCCACTGAAGAGACTCGCCGCTTATAAAGAATAAGAGTCGAAACACCCGTTTACATGTAATCAGTCTATAAGCTGACAATACTCAGCGAATCATAATGTCATGACGACTATGTGGAAGTAAAAAAAAATTACGAAAACACTGCATATTTGTGTGTAAACATAAATTACAGAGAAATAGGGTTTGAGGCCCGAATTAATCAGTACAGAGATGGGGTTTGGTGCTTTTATTGCAAAATGGAAAATGGCGGTGAACAAACAATTTTCAACAACGGTTTTGAAGTCGCAACATCAATATCTACTTGGAAATCAAATTTGATTGAAATCGGACAATGTTGAATTTTCCCGCCTTTTTTGGTGGCCATTTTGAAAATGGCGGTCAACAAACAATTTTCAACAACGGTTTTGAAGTTGCAACATCAATATCTATTGAAATAAAAAATAAAAAATGTATAAATTTTGAAAATTTTACGGAAAAAGGGCTATAACTCTGAGACGGTTTTTCCGATTTTCTTCCAAATTGCAGGGCAGATAGATCTTGTCATTCTGAACAATTCTACCCTGTCAGATTTTTGATATCTGCAACGGTTTTGAAGTAATTTGCCAAAAACAGCAATTTACCCCTATGTTCTATTTTTAGTAACAGTGGCCATGTCCTCGGACTAACCGAACACATTTTTTAAACTACATACCCTGGTGATGACCCAGGCCAGGTTTGGATTAAACTGGTCCAGTGGTTTCAGAGGAGAAGATTTTTGAAGAAAATTTTACGACGGACGGACGGACGACGGACGACAGACGACGGATGACGGACGCCAAGTGATGGCGAAAGCTCACCCTGGCATAGCCAGGTGAGCTAAAAAAGGTATCCGACAGGTCCGTGCCTCATCCAAGATGACCGCCAGCGGAGAACATAGTTTTAATATTGGACTGTATGGGAAAAACTCATTCAAAGATCTTCCCCAAGGTAGCCTCAGCAGGGAACATAGTTTAAACTCGGGGCCCTATTGGAAATGTCATGCATCTCTCTATGTCAGCCATGACCCAGGTGAGCGATACAGGCTCTTGAGAGCCTCTTGTTTTTTTTATACAAGTTGAGTTTTAAGAAACCATAATGAATAGGCTCACCATGTTTGGCCTGTTCTTACAAATGGGCCTTCGAATGCCAGTCTGAAAGCTGTCACGTAACCTTGTGTTCAATTTCATGGTTCATTGAATTTGAGAAATTCTTACTTCTCTGTTAGGAGAACACCTACTGACACCATATTGGGTATGTTGGTTTATTAGGCAGGTGCATGCCAGTCTGACACCTGTCATATACCCTCAACCTCAATATCATGGTTCATTGACTTTGACAACTTTTTACATCAATACTTATTTCTCTGTAAGGAAAATGTCAAGAGTCATTATATTTAGCCTTATGTTACATCTAGGTTGGTGCATGCTAATCTGACATATTTTATGTAGACTTGATCTCAATTGCACGGTTCAGTTACTTTGTCAAGGTCTACATTTTGGCCCTTGTTACATCTTTGTGATCTTGGTTTATACACTTCATATTCATTCGAGACATTTCTGTGTCTACACTTGTTTATTTCACCTTAACTTGTCGTTTGGTATACACATGGTGTAAAATATTGTTTAGGTGTTAAGTATACCTCCTATATTTTAATAATGTTGACAGGACAACTGCTGCTGTCAATTTTCCGGATGTTTCCCGCCTATAACCACCTGGTCTTTTTGAAAGACGGGGTTGACAATAGTTCATATTAACCTTTTACTTAATTTCAACAGGAAATATCCCACAATATCTGAATATTGACTTGACAGTGGAGAAAAGTGTGACAATAGTTCATATTAATCTTATATTTAATGTGAAAAGGAAATATTCCACAATGTCTGAATAATGACTTGACATTGGTGAAGGGTGACAATAGTTAATATTAACCTTATATTTAATTTCCACAGGTAATATTCCACAATGTCTGAACAATGACTTGACATTGGAGAAGGTGTGACAATAGTTCATATTAACCTTATATTTAATTTCCACAGGAAATATTCCACAATGTCTGAACATTGACTTGACAGTAAAGAAGGGAGAGACAATAGTTCATGTAATGGAAAGAAAGTTTGGTGCACAACTCAACGACAAAATAGATCTGAAGGCGTTACTTCCATCTCAACAAGGTGTAAAATCAGTGAAGTGTGACGAAGGAAAATCAGATATAACAGTAACTTTCTCCAGTGTTTCAGCTGTTAAAGATTTTCACGATAGTTTTAGATATGAACAAATTAAAACCTTTGTAAATAAATTATTTGAAGAAGCAAAGGTTAAGAAAATATTTGGAAGCAGTGCATATAACATTTATGTGGATGTACTTTTTAGTATACCGGAAGTGGAGTGTAAGGGTCTTCCAGAACCAGGTAAGTACCAGTATACAGAAAGTTGAATGTAAAGGTATTCTAGACCCCATTAACTCCTTGTAATTCTCTTATCCGGACATCCGGGTACTTTACCTGTGGATGCGGAAAAAGTCCACATTTCACTATATAGCTAAGTAACTTCAACTTCATTTTTCAAAATATTTAAATGAAACTAGGAATATGCATTTGGAACATCAGTATTAACATCATATATGAATTTCAAGATCGTAGTTAATATAACACCGAATATATTGCAATTTAAAATATCAATTTTTTAAATAGATTATATCTGTAATTATTAACTGATGACTTAAAATACAGTGTGATTTGCCCATTTAATATAACCGGAAGTTTTTGGCACATAGAATTTATATAGGGCAAATGCCCTGTATAGAAATTTATACAGGGCAGATGCCCTGTATTAAAATTAATACAGGGCAAATGCCCTGTATAAATGAATCGGCCATATTGGTTTCGTTACACTCTGTTTTCTGTGTCTTTCTTGCATATGTTAACTTTTTTCTTCTTTTTGTCTATTGATTTTAATTACTGAGAGTGAGAATAAAAAAAATAAATAAACACAGCACAACCCAGAAAGATTTCCTTTGATAAAGTTCCAAAATATTAACACGGTGCTTATACAGTTATATAGTACTTGTCAGCAGAAAAATAGTACTCACCAGCCGCATCCCGTATCAGCTTGTATGACTGATACCACATCAGATCAAGGGGATTTATAAACAACATGATGATGATAGTGCAATATTTTTTTCTACTACAAGTTGAAAATTCAATAGAACTCTTTTTTATATTGCCTTGACTAATATCGAAATTTGCATCCTGTAATTAAGATTGGTAAAGATAATACCTGAAATTTTAAGTCATCACTTAATAAAGGTGTCATAAAATGGGTATCTTCATATTAATCCTGTATAATGTCCAAGTACAGTCGTATTGGGTTTCGATCACCTGTATTGGCCCTCGGCTTCGCCTCGGGCCAATACAGGTGACCTCAACCCAATACGACTGTACTTGGACATTATACAGGATTAATATGAAAATACCGATTTAATAACACTATAACATCGATCGCGTCACCTCCTATATTGATGGTGTAAGACTGAAATCGACTGCTGGGATTGGTCAATTCAGCTTTGTGATGTCATACCGGATAAGAGAA
This sequence comes from Modiolus philippinarum, assembly GCA_002080025.1. Lineage (NCBI taxonomy): Eukaryota > Metazoa > Mollusca > Bivalvia > Mytilida > Modiolidae > Modiolus > Modiolus philippinarum. The sequence goes on from MJUU01032254.1 coordinate 10,310, forward strand.
TAATACAATTTATGTCGACGTACTTAACTCGAATAATCTTGACCGTAGTGAGTGGATTATTCGGGTTAAGATGTACTATGCAATATTACGGAAGCGTATAGATGCCACACGAAGAAAAAAAATATCTCATAATTATGAGTTAATATCTCATAATTATGAGATAATATCTCAAAATTATGAGATAATTATCTCATAATTACGAGATAGTTATCTCATTATTATGAGATATTATCTCATAATTATGAGATAATATCTCATAATTATGAAATAATATCTCATAATTATGAGATAATATCTCATAATTATGAAATAGTATCTCATAATTGTGAGATGTTATTTCATAATTATGAGATAAATTATCTCATACTTATGAGATAATTATTTCAAAATTATGAGATAATTATCTCATAAATATGACTTATTAACTCATAATTATGAGATACTATCTCATAATTATGAGATAATATCTCATAATTATGA
>MJUU01032255.1:1023-14862 GCA_002080025.1 Modiolus philippinarum
CAAAAAAGTACAGGAAGATGTTTCTTTCAAAATCAGGTCAATATCAAAGTATCATGGACAACAAAAACTTTCGTTTTACGTCAATGTATATTGATAAATGTACATATTAAAGGTATATATAGTGTCTTAGTTTAATCGGTTAATCTGAAATGAGAGCATTATGGCACAACTTGCAGAAAGACCTATCAATTGTTCATCGAACAATTGACATAATAGTGGCATTTTCATTTCCCTGCATGTCTATTGCCCAATGAGGTCTATTGCTCAGTGCGGTCTGTTGATAGAAGGAATTTATTGACCAGTGCGGTCTATTGACCGATGGAGTCTATTGACCGATGACGTCTATTAACCACTTAGATCTATTGCCCGATGAGGTCTTTTGACTATGAGGTATGTTGCCCGATGAGGTCTTTTGCCCGGTGAAGTCTAGTGTCTTACATTTGAACTTTCTGTAACCCAGCCACTAATACATGTATGACAACACTAACATGGTACAGCGATAAAAATAAAAACAATGGCAGCAAAATGGACGATATATATTTTACTACTGTATTTTAATAATTTTTGGAAATATGAAGCCTTGTGTAACAGTTTGTATGACCATCTGCACATTATTGAGATAAAAATAATACAAATTTGTAGAAAATCATGAAATAAAATAAATAACTGCCCAGTTTTTCATTTATCAAAATTATCAACATTGAAAAATATCTTTCAACATATTCTTAAATAAATTCTTTTAATTGTGAAAACGTATGCACACAATAAATCTGCTATAAAACTAGTAAGTATTAAAACAGACAAATTTTTCGTGTGCTAAAATCATTGTTCTGCAAAATGTGTTTATATAATATTTTCAACCGTTTGCTGTGCACATTCAGATGAAAACTTCAGCGAAGCTGATAAAACTAGAACCACAGTTGTTCCAAGAACAATTGAGAGGTCGGTCCAATTAATTCAGGCCACCTATATATTGATATGAGGCCTTTGCGTTGAACAAACATGTGTAGGTGATACGAGTTATTGCTACAAAACTTTGAACTTTGATATGAGACATTGCTATTGGATGTATTCAAAAACAGTAATAGATAGTAAATAAAAATGCTGGAGAAAATGTGTGTCCTGTTACGATCTACATTGTAGCAAAGGAAAGGGTGATTAAACCAACAGTTTGGAACCTATGGACCAAAAACTGATTTTCGACAATCGATTTCCGGTTTTCTTTTGCTTGTCGCTTAATACCATTATAGTAACAATAATGTATTAAATACAAAAAAGTACAGGGAGATGTTTCTTTCAAAATCAGGTCAATATCAAAGTATCATGGACAACAAAAACTTTCGTTTTACGTCAATGTATATTGATAAATGTATATATTAAAGGTATATATATATTGTCTTAGTTTAATCGGTTAATCTGAAATGAGAGCATTATGGCACAACTTCCGGATAGACCTATCAATTGTTCATCGAACAATTGACATACTAGTATCTATGAGTATTTTTAACAAATCAAAAGGCCGTCCTGTCTTCTCAGCCAGGTGTTCTGCATTCGCCGTAAAAGATCTGACGGAGATTTTTATTTCCCTTTCTTGTTATGATACCGTGCGAAAATGGAGATAAAAGCTGCAAAAAGGGCTAAATTACGTTTCGAATTCTCGACGAAAAGTCACACCTTTGATTGAGATACCTTGTATAAAAATCCGTTAACAAATGAAAGGATTCGATTAAATGATTAAAATGAGTATGGGTCAGAAAATCTGCAAGTTCATGACAAAATTAAGGAAGTGGAACAACGCTTTTGTTTCTGTTCTTTATCTTTAAGTTAAAATGAGGCCATCAACAATGACCAAACACTCACAAATTATAGTAAGTTCAAGTCCTGTACATGCCATGCAACCTCCATGTCAAATTTTATCCGCTATTCTGCACTTCTGAATTTCCCATTTTTTTTCTGTTTCCATGGATACGGTCACCATTTTGAAAATTTTAAGTCCAAAAACCATGTCTACCCATGTGAGACAGCCTTCTTGTCTAATTTCATTCAATCTGGAGCACTTTGAATTTTCTCGCTTTTTTATCCTGTTTCCATGGCAACAGTCGTCACTATTGAAATTTCAATGCCAAATGCCTCATTTTCATTTCAATGCCAAATGCCTCATTTTCTCATTGTCTTCTACTGCCATATCAAGTCTCATGAAGTTCCTGTCATTGGTCTTGGAGAAAATGTTTGGGCAAAATTTTAGGCGGAAAAAGAATGAGAATAATGAAGAAGAATAATAAGAATTGAGCAAAAACACTAAGTGTCGTTTGGGAGACTTAATTAGCGCTTATCTTATACACTAAAATCAAGTCCTGAGCGGACCAAATAATATGAGGAAACAAGGTATCTTTGCTGACCACTAGACAATATGGAACAGTGAATCCGTTGAAAATTACTTAAATCTAAGACATGGATAACAGGAAACATCTACAATGGCTGAAAATTACAATCACATGCCACAATCTGCCAGGGAACTACACAAGAAAAACAAAAAACAAGACAAAAGACAAACGTAAACACAATAGGAACTCGGGACAGCCGGAACTAGCAAAAGCCAGCAGTAGGGTTAAACCGGTTTATGGGTACCCAAACTTCCCCTTTATCTGTCCCGTTTCCCTATAGTATAGTAAACATACGAATAATAGCCAATACAGGTAGACCATTAACTCCATGACCACAATCTTAAAAGGAGAGAAAATTGCAATACGTAATTTCGAAAGCTGGGTCAAGGGGTATTCGCCGCTAAACTGCCGGATAGCTCAAGGAGCCTAATTTGCTGGTAAAACACTGTCGCACTACGGAAGAAAAATCAAACTCAAAACTTCCAAAGGGTTTGGTCAAGTATCATCATATATTTCAGTAAACATCGACAGTATCAGTGAGAGGCCAGTATGTGTGCAAAATTTTCAAGCCACTAGGTCTCAAAGCTAATTTAACGGATGCAAGCAGAATATGTTGTCGAATATCTTGTACATGTATATTTTTATATATATATATTTTTTAAGAGAAAACACTTAAGTTTAAAGATATATAGAATTTTTTTTAAAAGATACATATTGTGAATAACTAAATACCGAAGTTACTGTGAATTTAGTTTCTACATATGCGCATTTCGACAACTAATGTCTCTTCAGTGTAGAAAAAGTTATCTTCTATGCATGTTCTTAAATATTTATTTTGATACTGTTTAACCGGGTTTTCCATCGGAAAAATCCGGTTATTAAAATGGTGAAAATGGCGGGCGGGCGGCTGACAAATGGATACATCATTTGTCCGGAGCAAATCTCCTGGAGTATTTGAGACAGGAATTTTTTATTTTGCAGATCATTTGTACACATATCAAAGATGTGCATGGTACTTTGATTTTGATTTAATTAATGTCAAAAATATCAGTTGTTGAACTTAGTCATTTTTACGTCAAATTTTTAACAATAGGGTACCCCCTTTGTCCGGAGCAAATCTCCTACAGTATTTGAGACAGGAAGTTTTTATTTTGCAAATCAGTTATACAGAGGTGTGCATGGTACTTTGATTTTGATTTTTGATAATTAATGTCAAAAATATGAGTTGCTGAAATTGGTCATTTTTACGTCAAATTTTTACCAATAGGGTGCCCCATTTGTCCAGAACAAATCTCCTACAGTTTAATAGGCAGGAAGTTTTTATAAAGCAGATAATTTGTACCGTTATCAGATGTGTGCACGGTACATTTATTTTCCTATTTGATTAAAATCCAAGTTGCTGAACTTTCAGAAATAGGCTACTTTGGTGGAAGGTTTAACATTGAAAATTAATGAAAAATAAGTACATTTCATTTATTCGGGGACAATATACTGTCCATGTAAAAGAATCACATTGACAGCTTTCCTCTTGTTTACAGTTTAAAATAACTGATATTTCAAAATTCATGTTGCAATTTTATTTGTCCCTCCACTGCCTTCTGTTTCTTTTAATAAAAACAAGTTGTCTTTTTGTCAGCTAGTGTTCAGAAGGAAAGGTTAGTAGACTGATACTAGAATTCGGAACCTGTAGAAATGATTGCAGATCGAAAGTAGCGGTGAGATATGTGGGGTTTTTCTTTCCATAGTCTTTGTTCTATTGATTTTCTTCTCTGTCTCGAATCTGTTTCAACTCGTCAGTCAGTGAACTTTCTGCCCTTTTCTGGTCATGCAGATTGGAGATTCGCATCGAAATTACAGAAATCGTGACCACGGAAACTTTCCACGACAATGAAAAATATAAAATCTAATAACTATTCCAGCCTATAAAACAAAAATTAGTCGTGTGTTATTCCGTTATTCCAAACTCGCAAACTAAGCGTCTTTTTGGACATTTGGCACCCTACTAGTGTTGCCACCATACTTAAACAAATTGGTTGATTTCCCTCTGAGCATTGTATAGGGGTGTATCAATAATTAATATCCATAAAAATATATTTGCAAATATTTCCACAAGCATTTGAAGCAAATAATCAAAATCCATAAAATTTTTCTCGGTAACACTTTAATAGAAAAAGTTTTCTAATTTAAAGAAATCAAGCTGAATTTTGTGTATTCCATAAACAATCCATATATATCCCTTAAACAATGTCAATAATCCATATCTCTTAAAAAATAAAAAAGCATTTGATCCATATCTCAAAACTCGGGACCGATTCCTTGCTATCAAACAAATGATAAACATCATAATTAGTTATCATGTGGTCGCATATTTTTGGCGAAGAAAAGAATGACATTGTAAAAACAGTTGTCATCTCCCTGGCCCTGAGACCATTACTATATATTAAAGTGTCTAGATTACGGATATGACTTCCATGCAAATGTAAACGGGCATGGTGTGTAATTAGACTTCTGTGTTTAGCTAATTCTATCGCATGTGGTGTTCAACTTGAAGGTAGTCCATGAACTGTCTTTTTGGAGTTGAGAAGAATTTTAGTTTAGCCAAGTCACTCCTTTTTATCAAGCTTTTGGGTCAGCTGTACACTTCTTTTCGTGCTTGTTTAGCGTTGTTCCCTTTTGTTCTCACCTCTATGTTTGCATATTTTCTTTTTTGCCAATGTTTTGTTTCTATGCTTTCGAATTCTAATATTTTCTTTTTTCAGCACATATTCTTCTGCTAATTGACACAAGAGGAGCATCTGACTCTTTATCAGACTGACCTCTTCAATTTGAATGTCGGGTCTTTCACGGAATTGCCTGAATCTTCATCTGAGGGTGATGCACTTATATATTTTTTGTTTATGTTTAACATTTATGGTTTTTTTTTTTTACCTTTTTATAATAGGGAGGTTTATGTTTTTGAACAATATTTTCTTCTGAAGGTTATAAATCAAAAGTGTTATTTTGATTTGTATTATCTTGGTGGACTTCCCCTTGCTTACTGGTTCCTTCATAGATTATTGATTGTGACTGCTTTCTTAGTTTTTTTTTGTATAAATCTTTTATGTCACCCTTGTGGTTATCTGCTTGCTGACGTTTTTCCAACATTATGTAATCATTGTAGTGGATTTAAGTCGCTATGCTAAGCTTGATTCAGTTTTTTTCTGACCGGTTTTACTTTGAGTAATACAATGTGCTTCAAACAACTAAAAAGTGCATATCCTGGTTTTTAGGTGGGATATAATTATGAAAACTCACTCGTACACCAAACAAATAGAAGATAAATGCTAATTCCAAAAGTCGTAAGTGCACTTAAGATTTTACTGAAGTAAAATTCATTGCAGATGAATATCTATCCCGCAAGTCATAAGCGCACTTACGACTTTATAGATTTTTTTTATTACAGATTGTGACACTTTAGGGTTTTTAACTTAATTGAATATCTTCATTATTGCTGTAGGTAGAGTTTTCTTGTTCGGACTTAGATATAGCTTATGGAATACTTTGTAAGAATATACAAAAGGTGAAAATTAATGAAATATGCACTTACGACCTATTGGCATTTACCCCTGGATTAGTGAAATCAAAATCATCCCTTTTATCATATATTTTAGTTTTTATTTTATTAAAGTCAATAATGATAGTATGATCAAGAAAGGGACAGTATTTTGAGTCATTGGTAGCTTTATTTAATTTCAGATCTTGTGAGTAAATCATGTCTATATATTCTGGGGATTGTCAATAGCAAGGATTTTGTCAATTTACCTGCTGTTATTATTGAAAGTAGAAATAAGTTTATCACTATTTGGTATGGTTCCATTTTGAACCATTTTTTCATGAAGTCTTGTTCGTTGTTATTATTGAAAGTAGAAATAAGTTTATCACTATTTGGTATGGTTCCATTTTGAACCATTTTTTCATGAAGTCTTGTTCGTAACAGAACCGATTTTGGTCTGTAATTAGAGGTGCACAATTTGTTTACGAGATGAAAATTTTAGGCAAACCCAGGTCTACACCCTTAAGTTATCAGCTAAAATATCCACAATGCAACATGATATTATACGAATAAGTTTTTGTAACAAAAACTTATTTACATTTAAGAGATTCAGTAAACAACAAAATACCGAAGTTACTGTGAATTTAGTTTCTGCAAATGCGCATTTCGACAACTTATGTCAAAACAGTAAAGTGAGTTTTATTATTTCTTACAGGTAAACCGCTGTCGAAGGATAAAGCAAAGATTTTACAGCATAATTATGACATAATGTGCACAGAGATGCTCGAAATTCCCGTTTTACCATACCTTGTCAGCTCTGGGATTATGAGTTTCAAGATGCAAAGATATGTTCTTCAACCCGACACGAGGGACCAGCGAATAAGTCGTCTGATTAGTATTATTTATACCCGCGAAAATGGGTTTGATGAATTATGTGAGGCACTTGATAAATCTGATCAATGCCATGTTTCCTCCAAACTAAAATGTAAGTTTTCTTCAAAACGTAAAGCACCAGTTTTATTTATTTTATACGAATACCCGAGTAAAAGGTAGATGGGAAACTCTAGAACATTTGTCCAAGATAATGGCAATCCAGATACAATCCAAATATTGCAGGAATGTAACGAGTTATTTATAATTTTCATTTAGTTCTTTAAAATATCAAATGATCAACACAAAACATCATTATATACATTAGACATACGAACAAAAGTGAAATCTAAATCAATATCAAATTCGGTTAATATTTATTGTATATGGTCACTTTTTGTATTGAATTTATTTGTAATTTCTCTTCATTTTTCTTCCGTTTGTGGTTGACATCTCGAGGACATATTGTCCTTAAATCATAAAATATAATTTTTTAAATCTTACATTGATATTATAATTTTGTTTTCAAACTTTTTGATAGATTCTTTAGGATTTCCAACATTAACGAAGTAGCCTAATATTTGAGAAATGTACACTGTATAATTTATTTCCTTATTGGCTTTATATCTTTATGATTTGACACATACAAATTTTTATTCCTAGGTGCTTGGAGTGAAACTTTAGAGGAAAAAGTAAAAACAACCATAGAGGGTAATGAAATAGAGGATAATTTTGTTCCAAAAAGGAGACATGTTTTACCATCCACTAGTTACCAATCGGTAGACAGTTCAGAAGATGGACACTGTTCTTTATCTGATTCGTCGTTTTCTGTTGGTTCACCAACGCTCGATTCTACCCACATACTACAAAAGATTTATGAGATGATAAATGAGACTGGTATCATTCAAACAAAGCATTAGAACAAAATGACTGTTTGACATAATTCGTGTGTAATGAAAACAGTCATTTTGTTGTTGTAACAATTTGAAAAATAAACACTTCCTATTTCGACAACTATTGAACTGTAAAACATTAAACTGCATAGATTGTTTGTCTTGTTCTTGCAAATTACTCTTTGGGATGGATGCCCTTTGAGCTACAGTGGTTGATAATGTCAGGAACATCGAACTTAACTTTTTCCAAGAAATTATCGGATCACCGTGAAGACGTTACTTGTCATTGCTAAACGTTAGTACTACTACATTCATACGCGTCATACACACACGGAAAAAAAAATATATTTAATGAACACAAAACAAAACACGAAAAAAACAGAGCAGAAATGTATTTATATTTGCTAGCAAGGTAAACCACTTTATAGGATCATTAGGGTTCGTAAACAATGTTTTTTTTATAGAAATAATGAAAAATTGTTACGGAAGTTATATAAAACACCTTTTGTCGGATTATTCCCCTCGAAGACATCAAAATGTTTAAGGTAAACACGACAACCTGTAGCAATCGGAAACACTTAAAGCAATCAAAATTTACCAAAAAATGAAAACAAGGACTCCCAGTGTTCTTCGGTGATTAGAAGCAAACTAAATTGCGCTGCTAAAACCTACAATACATATTTAAATTTTTCTTTTTAAATAATTATGGTAAAACATTTGATTACAAGACACAAATAAAAACAACGCAAGATCCATTAATCATGCACATTCTGAAAATGAATTAGTGGAAAGGGAGTTAATATAAACGGACGATCATCGTCAAAATAATGCTTAATACTGTACTCTTTATGAAAATAATACTGTCAAAATACTGTAAAAATTATAGATGAATAATTCCATGCATCTTTAATTAGATATCACATCTTACCAGATTAATAAAACATTGAGGAATGTAGCGTTTTTCGACATTTATCAACGATTTCTGCTCAAACCAGTGCGAGCAAAACTCAGTTTTGAAGGCCTCATGATGACTTAAGATGGAGAACAAAAATAAAAGCATTTTTACATCGCTTGGCTTTACCATGTATTTTTAGAGATTTTATCTCGTGTGCATATTCTCCGTAACCTTTCATTGTTTATTTAAGACTGGAGTTTGTCTCTCCTGCAGTGTGGAGTCCGTAGAAATATTTCCCTATGCGAGAGATATATGATCCAGTATTTCAATTATGGGTTTCTTGTTCATGACAGAATTTCTTATATGAATACATTATCATACTTTAAATTTTGCATTTTATATTTTTTGTTATTTACAAATAATTACATTTTATGCATATTCATTTGAATTCCGTCAATTTGATAGGTGAACACCAATCACATGGCATATCAATGTGAAGTTGCAATTCCCATGAAACACATTTGATCACACGTTCACGTGGTGGATTAATTTGTAAAAATAGAATCCTAATGTACATGATGTACTTTCCCGTAAATATATTGTACTTTCTTACATTTCGGTCAAAATGTAATTATAAGAATTGAATGCATTATTTTGAAGTTTCATAGGGATTATGAAAGTGTTGACCAGGCGCACATTTTCAACATGAAGCGCTACCGCGCTTCATTAAAAATGTGCTTCGGTCAACACTTTCATCACCCAATGAAACTTCAAAATAATGCATTCAATTCTTAAATGTTATTCTGACCTCTTGTTTATAGTGCTCACATCTCATCATTTTAATGTGCCATGTTTTCTTGGAAATGACTGGATCACTGTCGTATACGTGTGCAGGATTGGACAAAACAAGATGGTGGACAATATTTGTCGAAAACGGGTAGGCATGAAAAAATGTCCATTTTCTTGTGTATACGGTGTTCTTTTGCATCTCTGCAATTAAGTTTGAAGCGGGTGATGGAGTGTATTTTCCTCTTTTCACATATTTTAAGACCCCGATTGTTGGGAAAAGGGACATAGATTAAATCTCTATTCACTCTGGCCAGATTTGCTTATCTATGTGTCATATTTACATAAATATCCCAAGTTAAATATTTGTTGATGTGCAGGATTGGACTTGTTACTTTTTTACCAAAATTGTGCAGGATTGGACATAGATTTTGGTTCAGGATTGGAATTAAAAGACCGGTCATATTTTGAAAAACTCCGTTTCTGGTTCCTTTTAGTTGAATTAGTGGAATTTCAATAAAAAGTTATGTAATGTTTTTCAAAGAAACGTTGCTTTGGGTATGCGACGGAGCATGTCCGTCTATAAATAGTACCGAAACAGGTTTGTAACACCCTCCATTGGAATAATTGTTACTTTTTCACCGAAATTATGATGAATTAAACATCGATGTCGGTTCAGGATTGGTCTTTTGTTTGATACTTTGTCTTATTTTTATCAAAAATTAGGGCGAATATTACAACTACTGTTACATTTCTTTTGTCGATGTTTATCTTTTGATGCATTAGATTTTACAAAAGTGTGAAAATATGTTGAGTCTGTCCACCAATTAAGTAATTGTTAAATATTTATTTTGAGAATTTGGAAATGAAATTCTGACCACCTGTTTAAAGTGCCAACATCTTACTATTTATAATGCCAAGTTTTCTCACAATCGATTTGATGAGTGCTCTGTGTGTGTCTATATGTTGTAATCGTCCACTAACTTGAGACACTTGTGCTTTTGTCGGGCAACGGATAACAGTGATTGTAAGAGTGCTTTGCCAGTTTAATTAATGTTTGCTGACAATCCCGCGTCCATGACCAGAAAAGACATGGATGTAGCGTTGGTTGACAATCAGCAAAAACTCCGCTCAAACCGGTGCTAGGGGCCGTCTTGAACGAGCAAAGCTCATTGTTGAAGGCCTCATGGTGACTTCAAGATGAAGAACAACAATAAAAGCGTCGTTCCTTTGCTTGATTTTACCATGTATTTGCAGAGGCTTTGTCTCATGTGCATTTACTCCATATCTTTTCATTCATCATTTATTTAATTAATTTGGGGCTTGAATTATCCGTTACGGCACTTTCCAGAGAGTTTAAAGATTTTTCACTTCGATCCCTCAGCTTTCTGCTGTTCTTTTGTTTGCATATTTCGGCACCACAACTTTGTGTTAGGCGGAACAAATAACTTGACAAATACCCCCAACGTGCTTCACTGCATTGTACGATTTTCCGTATATTTTTTTAAGAAAAATACTTCCTAAAAATAATTTCTTGTGCGATGAAATGGACAATATTGGCAGTGGTCGATTGTCAAAACTAATGGACCATTTTTATTAAATGGTGTATAATAGATACATGTCTTGAGTTTAGAAGGTTACTTTGAATTCAAGTTATCAAAGGCCAGCTACACCCCAAACACTCACGAATGCGTTTTACACCAAATTAAAAAGTCTAGCGAGATTTAACTTTTCGGTTTCCACAGTGTTGTTTATTTTTTTATTGAGATGTTTTTATAGTCAGGCATTGTTGGCTACCACCCCTTCCCCAACTTTTCAAAGAACCTACGAAGTTTCGAATTTCTTCCTTTAATCAAGTCGATATTGCTTGGTAAATAAGGCCGAATATATGAAGTCAGGAATTTCTCATCGGGTCTTTCCCTTAAAATGTTTACTAACATAGCCCGATAAGCCCATGTGCTTTTGTATAATTATGAGTATAAGCCTAGGATGAAGTGAAAGGGTTTCTTACAATCATAAATTCAAGGATACAGACGGGCGTTGCATTGCTAAAAGCATACCATCGATCCATAAAGCAGGCACTTGCCAGTGTTCCGGAAACAAAGAAGACAAGATGTTACTTGCCATATATTTTAATCGTTGCTTTCATGGTAATTGAGTGGATTTCAGTAAGGGACACATAACCTACCTGCATGAGTTGAATACATCTATCTATCTGACCATTATTTCACAGACAAATTGATAAAGCTTAACTTTCAAAGAGGTAACATGTCACGGCGAGGCTAAGTGATATGATGTTTCATCGCGGCATACTCTTCCAGGTTATATAGCCCAAATGCAACCGGTTATAATGATCAAAGGGCAATTTGTGCTATAAACATATGTACACATTGCATTTTTTTAAATGCTTACGTCCCCTTTCCTTTAGGCATAAAAAATGGTCAAGGCCTTAAGCATGACAGACAACATACTAAACCTGTAGCCGGAGAGCATGAATTCAATTACAAAATCATCTGTCGCCCGACTGGGATTTGCTACCGGTACCCCTAGGACGACAGAACAGTGATCTACCGGTTTACTAGAGCGGCTAATGGAGGGTTTTACAAACCTGTTTCGGTACTAATGCTTGTAATCATAGACAGGCATGCTCCGTCGCATACCCAAAGCTATGTTTCTTTGAAAAACATTATATTACTTTCTACTGAAATTCCACTAATGCAACTAAAAGGAACCAGAAACGGAGTTTTCAAAATATGACCGGTCTTTAAATTCCAATCCTGAACCAAAATCTATGTCCAATCCTGCACAATTTTGGTAAAAAAGTAACTAGTCCAATCCTGCACATAAACAAATACTTAACTTGAGATATTTATGTAAATATGACACATAGATCAGCAAATCCGGCCAGAGTGAATAGAGCTTGATATAAAGATTTAATCTATGTCCCTTTTCCCAACAATCGGGGTCTTAAAATATGTGAAAAGAGGAAAATACACTCCATCACCCGCTTCAAACCAAATTGCAGATATGCAATGGTGTTTCATCGAAGAATAAACACCCAAATGTCCAAACTAGCGATGTCGTAAACAGGAAATAAACCGAACAAGACCTTCTTGATCGCAAGAGTATTTTATTTTATTCAAAGAACATCGTATATCCAAAGAAAATGGACAATTCTTCATGCCTACCAGTTTTCGACAAATATTGTCCACTATCTTGTTTTGTCCAATCCTGCACACCTATACAACAGTGTGGATGAGTGCCCTGTGGTTGTTAATATGTTATGTTTGTTTTCTTTTTGTAGTGTAACGAATGACAGTGATTATAAAAACACTTTGTCAGTTTTTTTTTTTATATTTTTCATGTTTGTTGACGTCCCGGTATCCTCGAGTAAAGAGAAACATGAATGTAGTTTGTTCGACATTTATCAACAAATTCCACCCAAACCGGTGCAAGTGGCCGTATTGAACTTACTTTGATGTATCAGCATAGCTCATTGATGAAGGCCTTAGGGTGAATTGAACACGAAAACAACAAAATAGTGTTGTTTTATTGCTTGAGTTTATCTCATCTGCATTTACTTCATATCCTTTCATTGTTTATATAACAGAAGTTATCATACTGCGAACGTCGATAACTACAGACTTCCCTACCCCGAACGACATTAAAAAAATGTAAAACCTTTTAATTGATAACAGTGTCACTAATGGAGCATCAGATAACAAATTGCTTGATTTCTTAGATTGTAGTTCTAGAGAGGTCAGACAATTTATTCCTCCTCTTTTTTCAGATTTAATTACAATAGACTTGAATAACCAATTATCCCCAAGGTTTCCAAAATTTTTCTATGCATTCTGGAATTTACTAGTATTGACTCTTGCATTTGGCAAAATATTATAAAAAGATGAAAAACATGTTTTGTTGGAAAAAACTTTTTAAAAATGCCTCATTTATTCCTGACAACAGAAAAACTCACCTTTTTAATAATATTTTGATACACAGCCAAAAACTGCGATGATTTTAAATCAAGGGAGGATGTTTTATATCGTTGAAGTGTTTGTCTTGATTAACTTAAGGTATTTAGATATGGTTTCTTATAGGACATCAAAGTTTATTATTCAAAGCAATACACATTCATGGTAAAATCCTAACCATGAACTTCAACCTTTCTGTTGATCTCTTTCAGTAAACGACGTTTTGACGTCATGGAAATCTGTTGTAAAAATTTAAGATACATGGTTATCAATTAAGAAGTGAATTTAATCACATACATCTTCTTATCACATATTTATACGCAAATTGTACCATTTTGCATATGTAATAACCGGATGAAAGTCTGATCGATATCCGTGTCCGGGGCAGAAAACTGTTATCTGCCCTGATTTGATGACGTCATCTGGCAACGTAAACAAAAAATGGATGAAGCCGAAGCTTGTTCTCGGTTTAAAAGTGTTTTGAAAATGAAAAGTCAAAATTTAT
>MJUU01032257.1:0-10246 GCA_002080025.1 Modiolus philippinarum
CAGATATTATTGGAATGTTTTCAGTTTAGGCCACACCAAATTAATTTCTTGTTCTACGTATTTTTGGCCTTCAAAAATAAGTGCGAGCGAGCGATTTGAGAATTTTAATTTTAAAATTTTGATTTTCGATATTTCAAAGGCGAAGCCAAAAAACTTGAGGCGAGCGATAACTTTTTAAAAAAAATTAATAATAGACTGAACTTTTTTGGTGTTTTGGGTGTTTATAATGTAGTTGCTCCTTGTATATGCCAGCTGTTCAATAATGCATCATATTTGTAAAACTGAAATATGCTTGTATTAAATTTGTACTTTATTATATAAAGAATAATAAAGGGATATGGGGTAAATGTGCATGAGTCCCAATAAATATGTGGTACCGAAATTACTGTATTTACTTTCTGCAGATGGCCATGTTCACTAACCCATGTAGTGATACATCTTCAGTTTTTGTTTGTTCACTATATCCATGTACTGACACATCTTCAGTTTTTATTTGTTCATTATATCAATAAAGTGATACATCTTCAGTTTTTGTTTGTTGTTTCAATATATCCATGCAGTGATACATCTTCAGTTTTAGTTTGTTCACTATATGAGTAAAGAGATTGAGCCACTACTTGCATGTATAACAAAATATTTGGTTTGTCGGGCAGAATTATATTCGTCCTACCACCCATTAGGTTGTCAAAAGCGTTAGTACTACATGCAGTGCTACTAGTGCTGGGTAAAGCTACATTTAAAGCAGGATTAGATGAAAAGCAGGTTATGATATACTCTATAAACTTACATCCTAGAGTTGATGTCAACTCTAGGACATCCATTTCTGAGTTATCCGCGGCTATATAGGACGATTGATGGTTTTCCTTTAGACGGATTTCACTAATGTTGTCAGTTGTGAAATTGACGTGTATGTTGTTGGTTGTCATGCTTTTGTTTTCCATGCATTGATTTTTTTAATAAGTTCCTCAGGCGAAGGAAATGGCTGCGTTATGCAACAATTGTGTGCCGTTCTGCCGTGTGATACTAACAACGAATATCGGCATTTCGTCTTTTTTTTTGTTTGAAGAAATCGTTATCAATTTTGTTACACTAAAACTCAGACGAGATGGCGTTGATCAAAACGTTTTTTCGATCGTGATAAAAAAAAATTATAAAGGAAAAAAACCGATGCGGGAAATTGACATGATATCATTTCCGGAAGCGGAATGCGGGATATTAAAAAATAAAATTAAAAAATCGATTTTAAAAATACAAGTGTGGGCGGGTCCGTCGAACGAGAAATTAATTTGGTGTGGCCTTAGATAAATATATGTGATTTGCTATTTCAGAATCTTGGGAATTGGCTTATCACTGCATAAATAGACATGTATTACATAATTCTATGTATGGAATTTTAACCTGAGTAACATTTCTGAAATAGTGAAAATTAAGCCCCACATACCAAAATTAATAGTACATTATTTGCACGAAAGGACTTCCTGTTTCTCATGATTAAAAAATTTTTGGAAGATTCTAATAAAAGGCAATAATTTGCAGTTTTATAGTTTATGAAAAGGAGTTCATTAGATGGGGTGTTAATGGTGTATAGGTGTGACATGGGATAGGTGATAAATTGTACGGTTATGAATTCCATAAAACTAGCGGTATTGAAGTTGCACCGTGAAAACTAGCCAATCATGGCTCAGGATTTGAAGAAAACTATCCCTTGATTTCAGGAAATAAATTCTTTTCAAGATGTCAACAAAGGCCTGGATTTTGAAGGTTTCGTTACATTTGTGTGGGATTTTGAAAATAGATCTCCCAATTTAGACCTCATCAAACATAAGCAGAAAACCACACCAAAATGTGAAATCAGTCTGGCCGAAGTGTGAAAACATTCTCAAAGTATCCATTATAACCAATAACCTTCACAAAAACGATTGGTACAAACCCACACTACGATGTGAATTCCTTCAGGCCAGCCAAATGAAGTGCAAAAACATTCACTAATCATCTTGACCATCAAAAATATTTGTCTTTCAAGTATTACGCCTTTTATTAGCTCACCTGGCCTAAAAGGCCATGTCAGCTTTTGCCATCACTATGCATCCATCGTCCGTCGTCTGTTGTCTGTCTGTCCGTCAAGAATTTCAGAAATCTTCTCCTCTGAAACCGCTGGGCCAAATGTAACCAAACTTGTCTTGAATCATCACCAGGGTATGACTTCTCAAAATTGTTTTCGATTAGTCAGCTGGTCAAACAACATGGCCGCCATTGCTAAAAATAGAACATAGGGGTAAATTGCATTTATTGGCTAATAACTTGAAACCGTTAAGATATCAAAAATCTGACATGGTGAAAATGATCAGCATGATGAGATCTACCCACTGTGCAATTTTGAAGAAAATCTGAAAACCCATCCTGGAGTTATAGCCCTTTTTCCGTAAAATGTTCAAAATTTTTGCACTTTTTATTTTTAATTTCAAAAAGTGTAACAGATAGAGGTCAAGTGTAAAATGCAAAGATGTTCAGCATATCAAGATCTACCCACCCTGAAATTTTGAAGAAAATCCATAAACCCTTGTAGGAGTTATTGCCCTTTTTTCACCGAATTTTTAAAATTTTCTTATTTTTCGTCTTTTATTTCCAAAACTATAAAAGATGAAGGTTATGTGTAACATGATGAAATGTTTGCCATGCTGTGGCAACTTCAAAACTGGTGTTGAAAATAGTTGGTTGACCGCCATTTTCAAAATGGCCGCCAAAAAGGTGGGAAAATTCAACATTGTCCGATTTCAATGAAATTTGGTTTTTATATAGATATTGATGTTGCAACTTCAAAACTGGTGTTGAAAATTGTCCGTTGACCGCCATTTTCAAAATTGCCGCCAAGAAAGGCGGGAAAATTCAACATTGTCCGATTTCAACGAAATTTGGTTTCCAAATAGATACTGATGTTGCGACTTCAAAACTGGTGTTGAAAATTGTCTATTGACCCCCATTTTCAAAACGGCCGCCAAAACAGGCGGGAAAATTCTACATTGTCCCATTTCAATGAAATTTGGTGTTCAAATAGGTATTGATGTCGCAACTTCAAAACTGATGTAGAACATTGTTTGTTGACCGCCATTTTCAAAATGGCCGCCAAAAAAGGCGGGAAAATTTACCATTGTCCGATTTCAATGAAATTTGGTTTCCAAATAGGTATTGATGTTGAAACTTCAAAATTAATGTTAAAAATTATTCATTGACTGTCGTTTCAAAATGGCCACTGAAAAAGGCGGGAAAATTCAACATTATCTGATTTCAATTAAATTTGGTATCCAAGTGGATATTGATGTCACTACTTCAAAACCGAAGTTGAAAATTGTTTGGTGACTGCCATTTTCAAATGGCTGCCAAAAAAGTTGGAAGAATGTAGAAAACATGATCAGACATGAAATACAGTTCAAGATATTGGTGGTGTTCGAGCTACTAAAGTTAGAGACTGAAGATCAACTGTAAAACTGTAAAACTTACAATGTTACCTTGATTGTGGCAACTGAAAACCAGGTGAGAGATACAGGCTCTTGGGAGCCACTGGTTCAAATTGTGACTGGCATCAATGACATTGATTCCAAATCACAATCACAAACCTTTGTAACACTTCGTAATTTTGATCATTTTGGGAAAATTAAAAAATAACATTAATTTCTGAAATTGACAATAATATATTGAATGTTTTATTATTCTTTATTAATTATTTTAGTGAGATCTGATATGATTGACAGCCCTCCAACATACGAGTCAGAACATCCTTACATTACATTGGATGCTAATTATAACCAGTCATTTTACACAAGAACATTACCACCAGTCCCTGTGGAGTGCCCCACACCAATGGGTACTGCAGGAAAAAAGGAATTGCCAAATTTAGACATGCTTGTCAACAAATTGTTTGTCAGAGAGAAATTCAAACCAGAACCAATAGGAACAAGTGCCTTGTTTAGTTTCTTTGCTCAACACTTTACACATCAGTTCTTCAAAACAGATATAAAAAGAGGCCCCCAGTACCAGTGGGGAGGACATGGTGTAAGTTTTTTTAGGTACAATAAAATCCAAAACCAAACCCTGACTAAACAAGAAATTGACCTTAACCAAATGTTCTAAAAGTGTACATGTAATAAGTTTTTGAATGAGATCACATTGAAAGTTGGGATATCATTCATGAGTGCAAGAAATTTCGTCTTCTTAAGATGAGTGCCATGAATCAAGAGGAAGAGACAAAATTTCTTACCCAAGTGAAAGATAATCTGATCTTTAATTTTGTTTGAATGCAAGTACATTTTTTTATGTAAAATATGTCTGGTAACCTGTATTGTGTGAGCATTTCTATTGAACTTATAGTGTGTTGATTAGCTACAAAAGCAATCCTCCAAAAACTTTTTCCAATATATGTTGTAGTATAGCAATACCAGTTGGTCAAAGGAAATAACAGGTACAGACTACTCAAATAGTTAAATTGGTTACACGATAGGAACTAGTAGACCGGTAAGGTCATACTCAATGGACAATAATATATTAACAACTAGGAGTGGGAGAATCAAAATGCAATTTTTAAAGATTATATCATGTAAATAGTCAGAGAAAAAGCACTAGAAACTACTGACCATGTGTGTAAGCTACAAGTGATGTGATGTCATTTCCAGAACTGCATGTTGCACTTACCTATTTGATTGGATCTATGACATTAAATAAAAATAAACAAAGTTATAATAAATAGCTAGTAAAAAGTTCACTTGACACATGCACAGTTGAATTTTTATGACTTTGAACTGCATTACCTTGAACACCATGATTGTCTAGAACCCTTTTTGTCATCCTTTTTGTTGAAGTTTTAACATGGTGTAACCACAATAGCTTGAATACCACAGTCTAACTCAAACTGTTTTCATCCATCCCTTGATTGTTCAAACCATCAACGTTCGACTGTATATATAGATCTATTGATTTAAGTCACTAAAGCCATGATGGCACATGATATGAGATATATCACACATGATACAATTTTTAGCTTACCTCGCTATGCCATCACTTGGCGTCCGTCGTCATTCTGTCATAAACTTTTCATTCAAAGATCTTCTTCTCTGAAACCACTGGGCCAATTGGAACCAAACTTGGTCACAATAGTCCTTGGGTGGTCCCCTTTAAAAATTATATCTAGCATGTCCGTACCTAATCCAAGATGGCCAAAAGTGGGGAACAAATTTTTAAAATTGGACCCTATGAAAAAGACATTCAAAGATCTTCTTCTCAGAAACTACCAGTCCAATTGTAACCAAACTTAGTCACAATGGTCCTTAGATGATCCCTTCCAAAAAAGGTATCCGGCATGTCCGTACCTAATCCAAGATGGCCTCCAGCGGGGAACATAGTTTTAACATAGGACCCTATGGGAAAGACATTCAAAGATCTTCCTCTCAGAAACTACCAGTCCAATTATAACCAAACTTAGTCACAATAGTCCTTAAATGGTCCCTTCGAAAAAAGGTATCCAGCAGGTCGGTACCTCATCAAAGATGGCTGCCAGCGGGGAACATAGTTTTAACATTGGACCCTATGGAAAAGACATTCAAAGATCTTCTACTCAGAAACTACCTGTCCAATTGTAACCAAACTTAGTCACAATGGTCCTTAGATGGTCCCTTCCAAAAAAATATCCGGTATGTCCGTTCCTAATCCAAGATGGCCGCCAGCGGGGAACATAGTTTTAACATTGGACCCTGTGGGAAAGACATTCAAAGATCTTCTTCTCAGAAACAACCAGTCCAGTTATAATCAGACTTAGTCACCATGGCCCTTAGATGGTCCCTTCCAAAAAAGGTATCCGGTAGGTCGGTACCCCATCCAAGATGGCCACCAGTGGGGACATAGTTTTAACTTTGGACCCTATGGAAAATACATTCAAAGAACTTCTTCTCAAAAACTACTAGTCCAATTAAAACTAAACTAAGCCACAATGGTCCTTAGATGGTCCCATCCAAAAAAGGTATCCGGCAGGTATGTACCTCATTCAAGCTGGCCGCCAGCAGGAACATAGTTTTTACATTGGCCCTATTGATTTTAAGGGGAACCTCTGCCTAAATTTTTGAATTTTGATTTGAATTGTGGTCTGAATGTTTTAATTTCAGCAATATGTATTACCTTGATTATAAGGGGAACCCCTCCCTGCCCAATTTTTTTTAATGGTGTTCTGTTATGGGTTGTAATGGATGGTTGATCTTTCGGTTGCCATGGAAATCAATCAAGCAAGAATACTGTAATTTAAGAAAAAAAAGTATTCTGCTAAATTTTATGTTTTGTTTTTCCTATTGGAAATGCCTTTTATCTATGTGAGCCATGGTCCAGGTGAGCAATACAGGCTCTTGAGAGCCTCTTGTTATTATATTCATTGGTAGATATGTCACATGATATGAAATATTATCAAACATGATACAATGTTTATTCTACTTATAGGTAGATATGTCACATGTATATGGTAAAGACAAACATGATGAAAATCTCCTCAGAACATTTAAAGATGGAAAACTAAAAGTACAAGTAAGTGTTTTACAGGAATATGCCTGATACAGGGTCTGTAAGTCTTGTTAAAATTTTGAACTTCCTGAATTGTACCCGGAAGTTGCATTGATTACTATACAATTATGGCACTTCTACGAGATCAATATGGGGTTTAACGGAGCAATAAAGTAATATTGAAGGAGGGTTTACCCCGAGTTCAATATTATCTTTTGCGCTCCGTTAAACCCCATATTGATCAAGTATAGAAGTGCCATAATTGTTTTATTATATTTGATTGACATGGCTCAAGTCACTGATGACAAACAAAAGAGGCGTGGTATATCAATTGTGGGTGTTAAAGGGGTGTGGCCTGTAAACGTCAATCAAAGTAAGTGTGCAATATGATGATTTATCATGTTCAACTGTGCAATATGATGTTTTATTGAGTAGATACATTTCAATACTTTATACATATATATATAAAAGTATAAATATAATAAAAATATATATGACGTTTTCAACAAAACTTTGAACGTCATAATGCTCTAACATCATGTTTTGGCAGGAAACATTTTCAAATTGAAATTGTTATCATGATTTCTCAGTGTCACATGACGAGACTTACAGAGCATATAAGAAATATAAAAAGTGGGCATACACAGGATAACTTCTAGGCTTTGAATTATTTTGTGAAATTTTGACTTTTAATTTTTGTGGTGAGGTTCAATACCATTTTAAGGAGTATGTCAGTCGGGCTGTCTACAATTTTTATAATTGCAACTCATCTTAAGCTGCCACAAGAATTTTGATGAAAAGGACGTATAATTATCATCAAACATCATGAAGGGGAGATGATTCGACTTATTTTTCATTAATTCCTTCTGCAAAGATTAACATGTATTATTAAAGCCCAACTACTGTTTGACAAGTAAATGGATTTTTTTATGAAAATTTATACAAAGGAAGGACACTATATGTTAATGTGCATGAAGGAATATAATTATTATCCAACATCCTGAAAAGGATATGATTTGACTTTGTTATTTTAATTGGTGTAGTTAGCTATTTTTTTAACAATATTCGAGTTAGCACTTTTTTTTAACAATATTCGAGTTAGCCATTTTTTTAACAATATTCTGTTGGAAGGGAATCCATTTTGTATAATCAAATCCTGTTACAGCTTTTACTTTTTTAGGAAAAGAGGACTCATGCATGATCAATCCATAGTGGATGGGTGTAATTTGTCCTTAAAAGGACAGTTCTATTTTGATTTTGATAGTGGAAGTCTCAAGGTTCTCCTATCAAAAAGCAGTACAAATTTTACTAGATAAGAGTTAAATACCTGCTTTGAAACACTGATTTTATTTGTCCCAGTCTATGAAAAGAAACTATAACAACAAACTCAACTTATGACCTGAGATTTTAATGTACCCATCTTTTTAGGTGATAAAAGGTGAAGATTGGCCACCAAACATGAAGGATGCTAAAGTGGAAATGAATTACCTAATGCCTGTACCAGAAGACAGTAAATATGCCCTGGGCCATTCCTTCTTCGGTGCCCTGCCTGGACTTTTTATGTATGCTACAATCTGGTTACGGGAACATAATCGTGTGTGTGATGTGATGAAGAAAGTTCATCCTGAATGGGATGATGAGAGATTGTTTCAGACAGCAAAACTTATTATGTTAGGTAAGAAATATGTTCTATTATTTCTGAACTGTGTCAGTCATGAACTCTATTTATTTTCAAATTAAGAAAAAAAAAATTATTTCCAATATATGCTTACTTTGATTTTAAAATTTACCAACATTATACAAAGGTGCAGAAAGAAAAGAAAAATAGAATAAAAGAAAAACGTGTAGAGAAATCAATATAAATTGTAAGTCTTCCGTGGAAGACGCAGGTCGCCTGCACTGCTGTTGTCGGAAACACAAATTTGTTAAACAGGAAATAGATGTCCAACAGACCTGAATTGAATAAGCGCAATAAGGTACCCCATACTGAAGTCATATACAAATTTTCAAGTGGCTGTGATTTGAAGTTGCTGAGAAAAATGTTACCAAAATTTTTACTATTGACAGTATATGGAAAAATATCCAAAGTCGGTAAACAGGAAGTAGATGTCCGACAGACCTTAATTCAATAAGTGCAATAGGGAGACCCATACTGAAGTCACATACAAAATTTCAAGGGGTTGTGATTTGTTGTTGCTGAGAAAAGTTTTGCGAAAAAGTGGGACGGACAACGACAACAATAACAACCCCAACGAAAACAAGACGACTAAAGTGAACCCTATATGTCGCCCACACTACATGTGCAGGTGACACAAAAAAACTAGACTACTGACAAAGTTGGGAAGTTTCCTGGCAAACTTAATTTTTCTACAGCATTTCAAAGGAAATAGTAGCAGGATAGACATGAAAATCACTCACTCAATATAAATGATCATTTCAGACTTAATATAAAATCATTTCCACCAATACAATGAAAGAAATCTTTGTTGAAAGTATGTTCATAAAAGAATCAGCACACAGGAAGTAGAGGCTATTTGACTGTAATAATAAAATACAACGAAATACTTTGGAAATGCCTATTAAACAATTGACAAGCAACAGAAAATTATGCAAAAAGAAATGCATGATACCTAAACCATCAAGCTGTCTTTAAGTTCTATATAAAAACTATGTTGAATGTGTTTTGCCAGGCTATTTGTAGTAATGTTTGTTTGATTTCAGGGGAGACAATCAAGATTGTGATTGAAGACTATGTCCAGCATCTCAGCAACTACAACTATAACTTATTATTCAAACCAGACTTGTTATTCGGAGAACCGTTCCAGTACCAGAACCGTATTGCTTTAGAATTTAACCACTTGTATCATTGGCATCCACTTATGCCAGATGAATTCAATATAGGTGGTGTTAACTACACTGTTAAAGACATGTTGTATAATCCTGGAATGGTTGTTAAACATGGGTTAGGTACATTTGTGGACTCATTATCTAGACAGAGAGCTGGTGCAGTAAGTACTATAGTGCATTAATAACAGTTCTTGTAATCGGTTTCAAAGACCTAAACAGGGATGAGGAAATCCCTTTTATTTGTGTGATGCAAGATATTTTGTCCCGCATTTGAGACAAGTCAGAACCTATTTTCATATGAGATATCATTGTTTGAACCAAGAGGTTAATATAAGAATTTACTGACAAAAAAAAAATATATCATGCCATCATTGGCATCATGTAGATGTTAACACCAGCCTTTTGGTACAGAAATTGTATTTTTGCTTACAAATGTGAAAAAACACCATTGAAAAGTCAAGATTTGAAAATCTCTGCCATTTTTAGGCAAGATTTCAATATTTCCCTGACAATTTCAAGCCTTGTTAGAGAGAGACTATAAATCTTACCCATGGGTGTCTTGAGATTTTTCAACCTTGTACTAGCACTGGGGGTAGATTCTTTAGCTTCTCATAGGGGATTTTAAGTCAGGCTTGGATGTTAACACATATATTTCTATATGGCTGCTATTTTTGTGAATAAATGGTATGATTATCAAAATCTAATAGGTTCAATTTAACAAAAAACCCTTTAATTACATTAAGTATATATTGAGGAAAATTCCAAAGTATTGAAAAAAAAGAAATTCAAATGTTTAATCTGTTTCAGTTTGGAGGGTGTTTATTTAATGGATGCATTTGACATACATATTTTCCATCTTTTTGGT
>MJUU01032258.1:0-64399 GCA_002080025.1 Modiolus philippinarum
GTTCCTTTGTATTATTTAGTTATTTAATTTATACAGGGCTCTGAAATGATCGACTAGAAGACAAAAATGCTGATTGGCGAATGAAATTAAAAACTAGTCAATCAATAAAAAATAAATTTAAAGTTTGACAGTCAGTTGTTACCACTGGGTCGATGCCTCTGCTGGTGGACTGTTAGTCCCCGAGGGTATTCACCAGCCTAGTAGTCAGTACTTCGGTGCTGACTCGAAAGCCGATTCTATTTGGAACCGTACAATATCTAATTTTTGTAAATTTTGTTGAAACTAAGGAGTATCTCCCTCATGCAAAGCTCTGTCCTTAGGTGATTTTGGCTTTCTATATAGAACATATTTGGTAATTTGTTCCCTTTCAGTTTTTCAACATCTTTCACTTTATGGTCTTCCAAACGTTTAGATTTTATCTGCACTGAAGAAACATAAGTTGTCGAAATGCACATATGCAGAATCAAAATTGGCAGTAACTTCGGTATTTAGTTATTTGTTACCACTGGGTCGATGCCTCTGCTGGTTGACTGTTAGTCCCCGAGGTTATTCACCAGCCCAGTAGTCAGTACTTCGGTGCTGACCCGAAAGCCGATTCTATTTGGAACCGTACAATATCTAATTTTTGTAAATTTTGTTGAAACTAAGGAGTATCTCCCTCATGCAAAGCTCTGTCCTTAGGTGATTTTGGCTTTCTATTTAGAACATATTTGGTAATTTTTTCTCTTTCAGTTTTTAAACATCTTTCACTTTATGGTTTTCCAAACGTTAAGATTTATCTGCACTGAAGAGACATAAGTTGTCGAAATGCGCTTATGCAGAATCAAAATTGGCAGTAACTTCGGTATTTAGTTATTTGTTACCACTGGGTCGATGCCTCTGCTGGTGGACTGTTAGTGGCCGAGGGTATCCCCAGCCCAGTAGTCAGTACTTCGGTGCTGACCCGAAAGTCGATTCTATTTGGAACCGTACAATATCTAATTTTTGTAAATTTTGTTGAAACTAAGGAGTATCTCCCTCATGCAAAGCTCTGTCCTTAGGTGATTTTGGCTTTTTATTTAGAACATATTTGGTAATTTGTTCTCTTTCAGTTTTTCAACATCTTTCACTTTATGGTCTTCCAAACGTTTAGATTTTATCTGAACTGAAGAGACATAAGTTGTCGAAATGCGCATATGCAGAATCAAAATTGGCAGTAACTTCGGTATTTAGTTATTTGAAGACTATTTTTTTTCTCAAATATTACTTATTATGAATATAAATTAATGTAATTATTAAATCTCGACATCTACGAATTGCTTTGAACAAAAAACAAAACAGACAAAGAACAAAGGTAAACAAAAACAAAATAATGCATTTTTACTTAGAAACACGTTGAACATCGACTGTTAAAACTAAAGATAAACAAAAACAAAATAATGCATTTTTACTTAGAAACACGTTGAACATCGACTTTTAAAACTGTATTTTATTTTATATAAATTGAATTTTCGGTACACGGTCAACATAGTAGACACACAACACAACAGTCGGCCAATCAAAACGATTGCCTCAAACAGGACTTGGGATATAAACTCTAATTTAGTGGAAGATTCTACTTAAGTAGAGTTATGCGCTCGTGAACCACAAAAAATAAGAAAAACTCAATTTAAGTCACTTAAACTTAGTTTTTCTCTACTTCAATTCAATTTTAGTAACTTAATGTGAATTAAACTCAATTTATGTTGTTCGGGCGCACTTAATGATTGTTGAATAGTCGTTTTCTCTACTTAATTTGTTTTTCTCATATTAACAGCAAATATCTCTTTTTAAGTGCTGAATGCATTTAAGTAGCGTTAATTCGAATTTAGTAACTTAAATTGAATTTAAGTAGAGAAAAACTAGGTTTTAGTAACTTAAATTGAGTTTTTTCTATTTTTTTGTGGTTTTTATTGGAATTGTATTTTGCATTAATAAAGGATAGTTAATAATGTTTCATATTTACTTCTATAGTACGTAATAGTTTGAAAACTAACGTTTGAAATAGTTTAATAGAAGTACACTTTGTAGTACCTCACTAATTTATTTATTTGAAGCACGATGCACAAAGAAAACTCCAGTTTATCAAGGAAGGGGCTTGTATTCCTGTCTACATCTTGATGTTTGTTAACTAACACCAACATAGTTTGAGCGGAAATATTTCATTATGGATATACACCGTATATCAATTAATTTTAGAAATAAATGCCATGTCTTTTCTTTTAAAATCCTTAATCGTTCCGTATAGTATTAGTTCACTTTGATTTGAATAAAAATGTGTAATGTTTAAAAAGTCATATTATTATTATCTATAACAAGGACGTATATTTAGAATCTAAATATACGTCATTGTCTATAATAATAATTAGAATTTTGAAAAAAAAAACAAACAAACAGCAAACAAAACTGAAATAGAAAAGACCCCTATGCTCGCAAATATCTGTCAAATTAGTGATTGTATTACATGTTGCAGAGACAGAGTGAGTCCGTTGTAAAAATCGGTAATCACACGCGTGTGCGAGACTTCCCTTGAGGTAGGTCGATTTTTAATTCCCAATACATGTAATTTTAATTAAAACTGTATAGAAATGTCAACAAAACGTTTTTTATTGAATATTCTAATATGACCCTCTTCTTTCGCTTTGGAAATAAAGCTATGTTCTAATTTCAACAATATTTTTTCGCACATGCGTATATTTTTTACAAAAGGACATTCGTAATGTACACTTTCACATTTTATTCACTCAATATTCATTTTATTTTTCATTTTGTTTAAATAAAATCACCCCAAAAATGACCATGGTAGAAATTTACAACAGTTACTAAATTTAAGACTCGGAACTGAAATTGACATAACTGTAACCTAGCAACGGATGTGTTGCTGTTATGAAATCTTATCTATGGTGCATATCATGCTCTACGATTTAAATATAAAAAAAAATCATTTTTAACTTAACAATAAAATTATAAATATGAGTTTTATTCCTTTTTTTTCTCTTTTTTAGCTTAAAAATAACATAACCAAGCAGTCATATAAATCAGAAATACAACCAGCTCACACTCAATAAAATATCCGTATTTTATATGCTTTATAACAAATTATTTGTATTAATTCAAAAGCTTATGAGCCACTTATATTAATAAAACAACGAATATAGAATTATCTATGTCCATGTATGTTTATTTGTATGCAGTTTTCAACATATTTCAATTCTAGTGCAAAATCCAATATTGCTCTTTAAGAGCTGCTTCGAATGTTAAATATATTAGAATCGAAATAGATTATTGAAATTGGGCTCTTTGCGAATTAGAACATGGTCAGACCTTATAATTGTCTTCATTTTATACTTCGCTGTCGCTCGGTATAAAATATTGACAAATATAAGGTCTGCCCATGTTCTAATTCGCATAGAGCCCGCTTGCAATAATCTGTTTCTTAATTGATAAAATGTCATGGATATTAATTGTAATATCAGGTTAGTACAATTATTAAATGACAAACAATAACTTTACAATCGGAACATTTTGCCCGTACAGGTAAACTTTGACTAAAATTACGAGGAGTTCCGAACGGATTCTAGAGCGAGGTTAACGATTTCGAGTAGTTGCTTATCTCTGTATGTCTCTAGATACTGACAGGCATTTAATTCAATTAAAATCAAAGAAAAACCTAACTGTGTATTATCTAGTACATGTGCAGTTTTGATCCCCCTCCCAATTTTCCATATTGCTAAGAAACAGAAAGGGCTAATGGTGATCCTGAGAGGTTACGACAAGAAGAATCCAAACGAACCCTATAAAAATGAAATAAAAAAAAAATCATAAACATAAACACAACTTTTTGTTTTGTTTTGTTTTTGTTTGTTTGAAAATGATCCATTTCATAATTGTACAGGTATTACAGGTATGTGAACAATCGAGTGTCCTTGGATATGGGTCTACCCAAATCTTATCTTGTTTATTTTGGAATTTCCCCTTTCCTCATTTTTGCTTCGGTGTTCATTTGCCGATGTGTTTTGTCTCTAAATCTCTTCGTATGACAATTCAAAATCATGACTTCATACGATTATGACGTTCAAAACTTCTTTGCAACATGATATACATGTAATTTTGTCAAACATGCACCCTCGTGTCTATATTTTAATCCGGAAGTTTCATGATTAAAAGCGACTTATATGCCCTATTAAAAAATGTCGACGACGATATGAGGCCGGAAAGAGGGGCAAGTGATCCTAAATATTGCAAAACAAATGTATTCCAGCTTTTATTTCACTCTTAATCATCAGTAAGGGAACAAGAATGAGCATGAACTAGACAACCGCTAATATAAAACCCCATGAAAAAATCAAAGACGGACAACCGCAAAAAATTCATACCGCGAATATAAAGCACTGTACAGTATCCAAATAAAATCTTATGATACATAATATAATACAAAAACTTCTTTTTTTCTGAGTAAGTGACAATAAAGGAACCTCTGACAAGTATTTGTTTATATATTTCATCTCATTCATTGATGATACCTAGTGTCATATGGCAATAAAGATTTATTTGCAGTTAGCTTGCCCCGATAGCCATCGCTGTGGCAAGTGAAACGCTGTTGTAGTTGGTTGTTAACAACTGGATTACAATTTCACGTATGTTACAAAATTGTTTCTAGTGCAGTGGTGACACTTGACGGAACAAAAATTGTCAGAAAAGCTCATTTGAAACACTTTCCGACCGAAAAATAGATTGTTGACTGTGATTATTAAGTTTCATTTGAAATGTAAGGGTATATAATGTCAGAAATCCATTGTGTTATTCTACTTGTTTATGACATTTTCGATTTCTTTTTATCAAAATTTGAGTTTTGATCTGGAAAAAAATAATACGAGATTGCCAATCAAAGTATATTTGAGGCCGGTAGTCACGATATAAAAATATTGTTTTACGCATTTATTCTAAATATATGCAAATCGCGGATCACGTGTGTTGTTAATAATATAGTTAAAAAAGTTAAAAGATAATGGGCAAAAATATTTGAAACTCCCATAAAACATTACATGTAGGAAGCCATTGGCAATTCAGAATAGCAGAAATATACGGCACGACGGTATGTTATATTTTATATCCTGATGACGTTCCAAATGGTCTAGGGAATGCTCACTCTTTTTGGGGCCCCGCCATGAAATGGCGGCGCCCTATAGTAATCAGCCTGTCCGTCCGTCTGTCTGTCTGTCTGTCCGTCAGCGTTTACTATGTCGTACGATAACTCAAGATTGCAATCACGGATTTTTATGATTTTGAAGTCAAAGTTGAACATGACCAAAGGAAGCTCCCTTTCGTTTTTGAGGAAAATCGGAAAATGATTTTTGGAAAAAACGTAGTTTTTATATGAAAAAGTGCATATTTTGAGAATTAGCTCTATGTCGTATGATAACTTGAAATTGCCTTCAGGGATTTTAATGATTTTGATACTCAAAGTTGAACTTGACCAAAGGAAGCTACCTTTCATTTTTGAGGAAAATTTGAAAACAATTTTGAGGGAAAAAATTAGTTTTTATATGAAAAAGTGCATATTTTGAGAATTAGCTCAATTGTACAATAAATTAAGATTGCCTCCAGGGATTTATATGATTTTGATACACAAGGTTGGTCTTGACCAAAGAAAGCTCCCTTTTGTTTTTGAGGAAAATCCACATACATTTTTTGGGAAAAAACATAGTTTTTATATAAAAAATAGTATATTTTGAGAATAAGCTCTATGTTGTATGATAGCTTGACATGACCTTCACAGATTTTTATAAGTTTTATGCACAGTGTTGAACTTGATCAAAAGAAGGCCCTAAATGATGTTTAGGAGATTCATAAAACATTTTTGGAAAAAAAAAACTTAAGTTTATATATTAAAAAAATCATATTTTGAGAATTAGCTCTGTCATATGATACATTGTGTAACTTGAAATGACCTTCATATATTTTTTCAATGTTTTGATTTGATCTGAACAGATGACACATAAGTTGTCAAAACGGCGATATACAGAAAACTAAATTTACAATAACTTAGGATTTTGTTATTTATGATTTTCCCCAAATATTGTTTTATGATTTCCATGAAATTCCACAAACAGGTTTTTGGGACATGCAAGGGGGCGGGGCCCTTTCTGACTTTGTCAGTGTTCTAGTTCTTTTTATTAAATTGAACAACATTTAACGCAACAGAACTGATATTACCCCAAAAAGAGAGAAAGAGAGAGAAAAAACAAAACAAAACAAAACAAACAAACAAAATCGAGTAGTAGCAAGTGCTCTAACGAGTGCGCGTCTCTATTGCACAACATCCTCGGGCATGAAACAGCTGTTCTGGCATATAATGAACTATTGGCAGAGATACATTTCCAAAAGGGAAAAATGAGTAATAGGACCCGCATAAAAATACACTATCAATGTTCAGTCACGCGATACGGTCAACCAATTAAATGAAATATCCCTATTGTAGACTTCGAGTTTGGTATTGTGTGTCCTTTTTTTACATTGAACTAGAATGCTGATAATTGGAACATTTTTAGTCGTCGCTATGGCAAAGAAAATGTTGTTGCTGTTGTGATGGTTTGTTTTCGAGAGAAAATTTATTATTTTACACATGTTCAAAAAATGTTTGTAGTGCGTGAATGTTACCAGTATAACAATGTTACAGAACAAAACCGGATAGTGCAGTGGTGACACTAAACGGGACAAAAAAGTGTCAGAAGACAGAAGAGCTCATTTGAAACCCTTTCCGACCGAAAAATAACTACTTGACTGTAATTATTAAGTTCCATTTGAAATGTAAGGGTATATTGTGTTCGAAGTCCATTGTGTCAATCTATCTGGTTTATGATATTATCAGTTTGAGTTTGGACCTCGAAAAAAAATATACGAAATTGTCAGCCACAATATACATGTTTCGCCCAATTACTAGTGATTTGTGTGTTTAAATATTCTGTACGCCGGAGGTCACTAAAATAATAACTAAATCAATTTTTTAAAGAAATGTATGCAAAACAAAAATAGTGGGTAACATGTGTTGGTTAATAATATATTAAAAAAATGTTCGAAAATGGGCAAAAATATTTCAAACTCCCATAACGGTACACGTAGGAAGCCAATGGCAATGGCAAATACACGAATACGACACGGCAGTTATACTGTAAATTTACTTTCTTCATATGGCCATTTAAGAAGCACTGTTTTTTCCGTTGTTGTCATGGTCCTTGGATTATTCGTTTTAGACTAGCTGTTCGGTTCTGGCTTACTTTGTGGTTGTCTGATGTTTTTTTTTTCTTGTTTTGTTTTTGTTTTTGTTTTTCTTTCTCGATTTTGCCATGTCTCTTTTGAGTTTTGTCATTAACGCATCATTTTTCCATGCTGTTGTTTTTTGCCAAATATATTAATGATTGCTCTTGGGCGAAATATTACTACCAACCGCTTTCTGTAAGGCTGATACTGCTTTTCAATACCACCATTATACCCAATCCGAGTTCACTTTCAGTATTGCATGGACGTCAATTGTCTTGAAAAATGTGGTCTGTATTAATTTAGTTGTCCAGAAATTGGTTTCGCTTTATCTATTCCAAAAGACAAATTGAACGAGTCTTGCCTAAGATATCCATGTAATAAAGGTCTCAAACTGATGAAATTCCAAACATAGTAATTACGTTTAATTCATAAAAACTTTGCCACATATCAACTCGTATCTTTGCTAAAAAATGCTGTTTATTTAGAAAGCGCTATAGACTTAAAGAGTACTACATCAATTAACAAACTAAATGATGTGTTTTGTCTCGCCTGCACGAAGGCGAGGTTAACTTCACATTTAGATCGAATTGGTAATTTGTTCTCGACAAATTATCAAACATCTTTGAATTTATGGTCTTCCAAATGTTTAGATTCTATCTGCACTGACGAGACATTGTTTTGCGAAATGATCATATGCAGAAGCTAAATTTGCAGCAAGTTCTGTATTTAGTTATTGAATTAATAGTTCCTTTGTATTATTTAGTTATTTAATTTATACAGGGCTCTGAAATGGTCGACTAGAAGACAAAAATGCTGATTGGCGACTGAAATTAAAAATTAGTCAATTTTTAGACCATCATATCATGACGTTTTGACGACCGGAAAAAATCGTACTTATACTGTTTTCGGTATTGATTTAAGTTCTATAATGTCCTTTTGGCGTTTATTTAATGTCAAATAACAATTTAAAGCGTTTTTATTTAAGAAAGTGTCGTCAGCATGATATCTCAATAAGTTAAGCTCTCTTCGAGTCCTATAAGATGCGTAGTTTCCTGCCCCTACCCATTTTTCCTTTGACCCCTGGCAATCAAAACTTGTCGCCTATTCCACCTGTTATTTCTTTCTTTTTTTAATAGATAATCTGTTTAATATTGCTGAAATATTGTTCAGAGAGCAGAGATGGCTAAATTTCCTGTCCCTGCCCATTTCTCTCGTTGCCCCATATGTTCCTTCCACCTATATTTCTGACTTCTTTAACTTCCTTTTTTTTCGATTGATTAATTTGTTTTCGTCTGAAGATATTGCTGAAATATTGCTCTCTAGACATGATTTAACACTTGCCCTCAGTCAATCAATTTAAATGCTGTTTTGACAGCTTCGAACGTCGAAAAGATCTCTGGCCACTAAAAACTTGACTTTCGCCCAAAACTTTCAGTTGGCCATCATTTTTATTTTTAAATGATCGCCAACTGGCGACCAAAAGTCAAAGTCTACTTTGAGGTATGCTAAATAGTTCCTTTCTGTTGCCCCCACCACTATGATTGTTAGATGTAAATTTTTTATTAAAGATAGTCTTCCGAAGTATGGCAACTCTACATACTATACCCGTCGAATGGAAAATATCGTAAAACATCAAACTGGGCTTGATACATCATTTTATATTTACGTCTGACGGTTAGTCCAACATTTTTAGATCTGCAAATTTGTATCAGGAAGTTTTTGGAAGTTCTCGCCATGGGAGTCGAACCATCGCTGTAGACACCGCCCGACTTCGTTCAGCGCCCTAGAGCTTTCGGTAACCGGATGATACCAGGTGTAATCGAGGGTTGTACTACATGTATTAGAGCTCAGTACAAACAAGTTGCGATGAAGTAGCGTATATAGCAGAGAGAATTCAAAGTCTTTCGACAAGGAATGCCGCCACATAAAGTTATTTTTATATAGTCCTCTGAAGTATGTGACATTCTACATACTATACCTGTCTAATGGATTATCTCGTAAGACATAATTCTGGACTTGATAACTTATTTTATATTTAAGTCTGACGATCAACCAAACGTTGTTAGATCTGGAAATTTATATTAACAAAATTATGTGGGAGTCGAACCGTCGCTGTTGTGACATCTATGGCAATACCACCTGCACTTCGTCCAGTGCCCTAGACCACTCGGCCATCTAGGCTATTTCAAAATATAGCTTTCGGTAACCGGGTGATGACTCCTTCTTCATTTAATTGTAACTCGGAAAAAAGATTACGTACCGCACACCATTTATATTTTTTTCACTTTTACACATTTATATTTTATTTATGAATAAACTTTGACATTTAACCTTGAGTCTAAATGCGTCATTGTACATTGTGACGTCAAAATTTTCCTGGAAAATGCAGAAATTGGAAATTGGTCTATCGGAAAAACACTGGTTTCCGGCATTAACCCGAAAGGGTTTAATAGATCTTCTGAACATTGATGGAGAGGCATGAGATAAATAGTGGAAGTACCTTTATCAGTCCGCTTTCCTTTTCTTAAATATAATTCCTTTGAAAATTTTAGCTTTAAATTAAAATAAAAAAAATATGGCATTATTTTAAGTAAGTATATATGAAAAAGAAAGGAAATAGGGTAAATGCCTAGGAGACAACATCCCATCTCTAGGTTAAAACGACCCAAAACAAAGCATCTAGGGGTCACCGTACGGTCGTCAACACAGTGAGGAACCTCACATCATATTGCAAGCCCAAGTGGCCCCCCAAAAAGTAAAAAAGTGCGCAGGTAAATTAAGGCAGTTTCAAGTAGATATTTTCATGGACAGATAACTCGGTATTCTGTCATGACGTCACGCTGTCAATCATTCAACGTCAACTCACGAATTTGTGATATTTAGGTTCAACATACGCGTAATATGTAATGTTACTTATGATTACGCGTGCTATTTCGTCGAATCACCTTTTGGATATACATGACATGTTCATTTATATTGTTGCAAAAAATAAAGAACGATTTTACAGTGTTTCCGCCAATTCCAGTAGCTCAGCCCTTTTTGCCATATTTTGAAAATCAGTGTCGCTTGAAGGCTTTCATAGAAAAATGGAAACATGGACGACTGGGACAAGAGGAAGTGTTCTGCCGCCATTTACTGCATACAATGAAGGTGAGATTGGTTTGTAGTTTAGTTGAGGAATTTCGTCGATCACCCAAAACGCAATAATCGAGACAAATGTACTTTCATCCCATGGCAGGTCGTGGGAGCTAATCAAATGGGTAATCTATCATTGTCAGGCTCAGCTGATCACTAGTCATTACATAAATTACATTTAGTGTGTGTATTTTTTTTTATAGCAAACGACACAAGAAGGGGAGCGCGGGGTTGCCACACAAAAAACATTTTAAACCAAAGACAGCAAAAGAATGGGGAAGGTTGTGATGGACAGATGANGGGGGGGGGGGGGGGGGTCTAATGGGCACCAGTGCCGGGCAAGTACTAGTAGGCTCATCTGTCCATCCCAATATCCCGCTTTTGCTTTCTTTGATTTAAAATGTTTGTGTATGGCAGTGCTAGGCTGTGACACTGTATATCTGTTTCTGCATGGTCATCATAGACTTGAAATAAAAAAGTACATGTAGGGCCATTATGAGTAGATGTTAACTGAATTTTGACATCTGTATATCTAAAAATATCATCCTGTGGGCCAGAACATGAAGCACAGGGGCCAGTGAGCGCAGCGAAAGAGCCTCAAGCTTCATATTCTGGCGAGCGGGATGATATTTTACAATATTCCAGCTTTCAAAATTTAGATAACTCGTTTATCGTCTTTTATTTCTTATTTCTATTCAATAGTTAATACGGTTTTGTGTCAAATTCTCCCAAGGTTGAGCGGGAAATGAGGTTCATTCATTTTTTACAAAATTTTTTAGTTATTTTATGACATCACAATATTTTTTGTCGGCACACGTTATTAAATTTCGAATTTTTTTCATCTAACCATGTTAACAAATCGAAATAAAGTCGTTTTTGCATTGCAGAACCTCTCATTGTTTACATTTGTCCTCCAGTTCCTAGGCACTTTTATGACGTCACAATGTAAACAAAATGGTGGCTCTGCTGAAGTTATCAGCGACCTAGTTTCCGTATTTTTTTTCGAACGTCTCGTATTTATTTTTGTGTATTGGTGAAGGTAATATGTTTACAAAATGGAAATCGGAAAAAATAATAGATTCTTTATCCAATTAAGATTTTTTTCCTTACAAAACGGATAAAAAGTATATTACTTGTCAAGCATTGGGAGAATCGTCTTGATAACTCCAGGTCAACCTCTTGATAAGTTCGGGTCAACCGGATATGGCTTTTGTGGAAGGGCTCTGCAGGCTGAGATAGACAGAGGGAAAGACGATAAAAAGTTGTTATTATTCCAGAATCAAATCAGTACATGTACTAAAGTAATACTAGTGTCCAGGGTAGATGCAATCAAAGACAAAGCGGACTAGGAGATAAGTTAGGGATAACGTAATTGATTGGTATTCCATGTTAGGGGTTATCCTGTCGTATATTATATTGACCTCATTCTAGTCTGAGTCTAAAGTTCTTGGTGACACAATCCCTGAATGGGGTGTTAAGGGCTAGATTTTAGTGTTATGTGGGATCATGAGGAAAAAACGCACAAACAAAACAAAAAAAGAAAAAAAAGAGAGAGCTTTCAAGATTTTGCGGTCTTAAAACATTACCCTTCATGTTAGTCGAGCCTTAGGCATTATGGCCTCAGACTTAATAAAAACTGTACAAACTCTCATTTAAAGATCTAGCTAACTGATCCAGTGGATTAAATTTCTTTTCAGTGAAAGTAGTTCCTATTGAATACCATATTTACGTTTTATATATGCGGATTAAAGGTCCAACCATGATCAGATTATTGATTATTGATCTTCTTGTTACTGATCTTCTTCTTCTTGGGGACAAGAGACTGCATTCACACCATAATCTGTCTGCGACTGACCAGCCTTACGACAGTACTATAAGCATGATCAGTTGAAATTATTATAGTTGATGTATCAATATATAGTGATTTTGACCTCTTTTCACATTACATGACTGGTCATACTATGACTTAAGTAGGGTATTGTAAAGAAACTTATGTTGACCTTATATTCCATTCATATGTTACCCCTACTTTGGAAATAGGGATGTAATTTTGATCACAGAAATGTTTGTACAGGTTTCGGATATATTTGCAATATACCTATAATAATTTTTAAAAATATAAGCATGCCCTGTCAAACAAAAGCCTTCCCTGGGTAGGTGAGCTGGCTGTTATTTCTAAAGTGGGCATATATCAACTTAAAGATACTCTTAGATGAAAAAAAAGTTTTCCAAAAAAATGTTCTAAACAGATTGGAATGAAACTCAATTTTTATGTATTTGACCTTAACATGCCACATGTAAGGATAAAAGATCCATTTTTATCTCAATTTTTACCCTTCAAAATCCAAATTAATATTTCTTCATACATCATTGTTGTACATATCATGCATGTGTACATTAATGTACATTTTAATAATGTTATAATATCAACCAGGCAACCATTGCAAAATTCTTATTGGAAATATATAAATAATTGAGAATATTATAGGGTTATATGCATGAATATAGGGGGAATTTTGTCCCGATTTTTTTTTCAGTCCTTCTATATCTCCTCTTCAAAATAAAACATGTTAAGATGAACATAACCTGCACGCATGGACAGTATAGGGCCACTTTTATAGTACACCACGAAAAACTCTTGTATTTTCGTTTTCATCTTTTCAGCTCCATGATTATTTAATGATAAGTAATATGTACTGAAATTTGATACCAAATTAAAGCTAATTTAATATCCTTTACAATGAACTCAAGTTTGGGCACTTTACGCCATTTTTATGACCTGGGGATACAAAAAATGTACCCCTCCCCCTGCAAAAAAATAGCGAAAATGACAATTTTAGGCTGTCAATTCCTTTCAGTTAAACAAACCTCGTCATTTGATCTAGTTTTTATGCCTAACTAATCAGTTGTTACAATGTTGGAAAATGAAACCATTTAAGTCCATACATTTTTGATTTTCGGTATAAAATTTTTGAAAAATTGGAATTTTCGGAATTTTCGATTTTTTCACAATTTCGACTTCCTGACTTTATGGTCGTAAAAATCTGAAAATATATATTTAATAATTGCCGATGTAATAATGATTTATGATATGTTAGCAACAAATCGTGTGCAAACATTTTAGTTTCAGACGTATTGTAGGTTCAGAAATGTCAAAATTAGCATCCCTCCCCCTAAAAATTGAGGGAAAATATGAAATATTCAGGCTCTAAATGATTAAAGAATAATGTTTTAGTGTTTATTTCACTAAAGCTGACATGCAGAAGATCATTTAAGTAGATTTAAACTTTTTAAGATGTCCCTTTTTGACTCTTTTGCTCGAAATTGTATGCAAAATGGGAATTTTCCGTTTTTCAGAATTTCCGCTGTTTTGACTTTGAGATGCAAATACTTCATGAAATTGATATATAACTTGAAATGTTGATTAAATATCCTTTCATCATATCGAAGCCAATAGAAAATATGTTTTTGAACATTTTTAGAATAACTACAGTCTCATAAATTACAAGCATATAACCCCTTACCACAAATATTCAACACAATTTATTTCATTTTATTCAGCCGCCTTGCGCGGTCCCCGCTGAAGAATAGGCCCGCAGCATCCTCTGAGCTTGGAGTATGAGTTTTCCTAACAGAGGCCCTGTTCGGTTCCCTGGGTAGAATAGGTCCGAAGCGCACACCTACGAGCTTGAAGTTGAGTCTTCTACTGTAGGCGACACGTTTGCCGTGTGTTGACGACCCGTATCGGTGGAGGACGGGATCCTGGTAGTTGAAACACACTACTTTGGCCCTTACTTCATCTAGACGGGCAGTCGAATGGGCCCGATTCGATCAATCGGCTGGTCATGCCTAGCCCTTCGGATATCATTAGTCCAGATTGAATAAATAAAATGAGAATTTAGCTTAAAACTGAGAAACAAACAAAAGTATCTGAAGAAAGCGGTGGCTCATGGGTCAATCACGTAGATCCTATTCCGAAGAGTTGTATCGCTGGTTAACCCCTAGCACGATGCTTGTTTTCGTACAGGAATTCTCTATGCGAGTAAACTGTCCTGTATCCCTGATGTTTTCGGTTTGCGCTTTCTTTCTGGAAATTGATTTGGCTGATCAGGTATTTTACACCTTGATGGACCTGGATTGGTTTCCAGTCTTTATGCGTTGGATATCCACCGTTTACATGCATCGCCCTTGTTGGCACTCCGTGGCGGGTGGGGAGCGGGGCAGTGAACTTTCAGGTGAAAATATGGATACACCAGCACACAATAGGGGGATGGGGAACAAAAGAGATTTAGAATATTCAAGTGATGAAAATGATAATAGACCATTTAAAATTAGAAATTCGGACTTGTACAGGTTTATTGTTTTAGAAAGTACAGTAGAATCAAAACCTTAAAGCAAAGTTTCACCTTTCGTTTTGGACAAAACCATCAAAGGCTGCGCCGGCGATGTCAAAACTGTAACTAAATTGAGGAATTGCAATATTTTAATCGAAGTCGACAGACAACACAACCAAAAATCTTCTTAAATTATACAAAGTCGGAGACATTCCAGTTGCAGCATCTGCAAATTCAAAATTGAACTTTAGTCATGGCATTGTTCGCGACAGAGATGGTAACCTCTCTGACCTACCAGTCACTGAAATATGTGAGGAACTATCTCCACAAGGAGTTATTGATGTAAAACGTTTCACAAAAAAGACAACAACAACAAAATCATAAATCTAAAAACTTATCTTTTAACATTTTCAAAGCCGACTCCACCAAAATCAATACATGTTGGCCCTTTTCTTATTAAAGTAGATCCTTTTATTCCATCGCCAGTGCGTTGTTTTTAGTTTCAAAAATTTGGACATGGCAGTAACTCTTGTAGGGGAAAACAGCACTGTGTTAAATGTGGACAGGAAGGACATGATGTTCAATCCTGCAAGAACACTGCTAAATGTTTTAATTGCAGTGCAGAACACATGGCTTCTTCAAAAGACTGTCCTGTCTATAAAGAACAGAAGGAAATTAAAAAAATCAAAGCTAAGAAAAGTTGTAGCTATCAGGAGGCAAGGAGAATTTTCTCTGTCTCCAACAAAGTCATGACTAACCAGCCATTATACTCTAATATAGTAAAACTATTGTCGACCACTTCTACATAAACAGAATACACATGGCCTTCATCTTCTGATATGCCATTCCTCACTACAGATCATGGATCTGCTAACAAAAAAACTAGTTCATCTTCAGCAACATCTCAAACAACATCGTCTATTTCGTCTCTGGTAGAAGCTGCCGATATCCATGCACCTTCTTCAAGTTTAGCAAGTATATCATCCAGTCCTCAAATTGTTAAAGAGAAGCAAACTACGTCAACAGAATAACGCAAAACTGCACAGTCCTCTGAAAATAAGAAAAACAAGTCTGGGAAGAAACTCGACCCAGTAATGAAATCAAATAGGGTTAAAAAAGCTGAGCGCGATATTGTGACAGTACATAACCGTTTCAGCAATTTGCCAACTGTCCCGGATTTAGACGATGAGGAAGATATGGAAATGGGGGCTGATCTGTCTAGAGCAGACAACACTCCATCAGGAGCGAAATCCCAGTCCAGATCCCCCTCAAAAGGTAGATCCAGCAGATCTCCTCATCGTTCTGAAAACGGTAAAGGGCAACACTCTAAAAGGGATGATATATCCCCCATCAGACCACCAAAATGAATAACATAATTCAATGGAATTGTAGAGGTCTTAAGGTTAACTTTGTTGAAATAACTCTCTTGGTTCAATTATTTAATCCTGTGGCATTTTGTCTTCAAGAAACACATTTAAAGAAAAGTGATAATATTAAAAGACTATTCACTATACAGCACATATGCAGATGAAGATGAGCGAGCTGCCGGTGGCTCTACCATTTTTATAACAAAGTCGTACATAGTGCTGTTGATCTTAAAACAGATCTTCAGGCTGTTGCTGTCAGAATTTCTTTAGACAAAACTATCACAATGTGCTCTCTATACATTCCTCCAAATTGTAACCCAACTTTAGGTCAGCTTAAGGCATTAACTGACCAATTACCTGCCCCCTATTTTAATGGACACAATCCATTATGGGGTAGTTCCTCTTTAAACGATAAAGGAAAAAAGATTGAAGACTTAATGTCACAGGAAGGTTTTTGTATACTCAATGATGGTTCCAAAACCTATTTACATCCGGGTAACGGAGCTTATACAGCTATAGATCTTACTCTTACTGACCCATCACTTCTTTTGGATTTCTCATGGAAAGTACACGACGACTTGTGTGGTAGTGATCATTTTCCTATTATTCTTGAACATCTTTCTTCTTCTGCGACAACAAAGCCACAGCGGTTTAAATTTGATAAAGCTGATTGGCCTTTATACGAAAGTCTATGCAGAGAGCAATTACATCTAGATCTTTTTAAAAACGCCAGTGACCCCATCAACTTGTTTACTGAAAAAATACTTTCCATTGCGGATAAAGCCATTCCTAAGACCACTACCAATCCAAAACTTCCTGGAAAACCATGGTTTGATGATGACTGCGAAGAAGCCTTAAAAAGTCGTAAAAAGGCAGAACGACGGTTAAACAAACATCCAACAATAGATAACCTAGGCAAATTTCGTATATTTCGTACGAAAGCCCAAAGAACATTGAAACAAAGAAGGCGTACATCTTGGCGTAACTTTGTTTCAAAATTAAATTGCCACACTCCTATAAACAAAGTATGGAATATGGTACAAAAAATTAAGGGGAAAAATAATAAAGCCAATGTCCATCACATTAAACAAGGGCAACATATTTTAACATCTGAAAAAGATATAGCTAATAAAATTGGAAAAACTTTTGAAAAACACTCATCGTCCAAAAATTTAGGTCCAACTTTTCAGAAAATAAAAACACAAAAAGAAAAAACAAAATTAAACTTCACTTCTAATAATTCGGAAAATTATAACCGTCATTTTTCTATGGGTGAATTGAGAAAATCGTTGGGTAAGGCACACGACACAGCTTGTGGACCCGACGAGGTACATTACCAGCTTCTCAAAAATCTTCCAGAACCAACACTTGAAATCCTTTTGACTCTGTCAAATAATGTTTGGAAATCCTGCGAATTGCCATCCCTGTGGAAACATGCTACAATAGTACCTATTCCAAAGCCAGGTAAAGACCATTCAGAACCGTCGAATTACAGACCACTAACATTTACTAGGTGCGTTTGTAAAACAATGGAACGGATGATAAATGACCGTCTTGTTTGGTTTCTTGAATCGAACGGACTACTGTCGAACATCGAAAATGGGTTTCAATAAGGTCGTTCAACAATAGACCATCTAGTTCGATTCGAAACATTTATCAGAAATGCAGTTTTAAAGAAAGAACATGCAGTGTCTTTCTTTTCGATATTGAAAAAGCATATGACACAACATGGAAATATGGCATTTTAAAAGATCTTTTTGATATGGGGTTGAGAGGAAGTTTACAAAATTTTATTGAGAATTTTCTCAAGGATCGTGAATTCAATATTAGAGTCAACTCTTCATTTTCTGACTCGTTTGAACAAGAGATGGGTGTTCCGCAAGGAAGCATCCTCTCTGTCACATTATTTAGTATTAAAAAAATAGTTTGGCCCAGGTTTTAAAAGATAACATTGATGGATCTCTTTATGTAGATGATTTGCTATCGTGGCAAAAACATGAATAACACAGAACGCCAATTGCAATTATGTCTAAACAGAATAAAAAAATGGGCAGTTGAGAGTGGTTTTAAATTATTTTCAAGCTCGAAAACAGTTGGGGTGCATTTTTGTTGTAAGCGGAAAATGCACCCAGACCCAGAGCTTAAACTATACAATAACCCTATAACTATAGTAAAAGAGGCCAAGTTCCTTGGTTTAATTTTTGATAGTAAACTTTCATTTCTTCCCCATATCAAAATGTTAAAAAACAAATGCCTCAAGGCATAAGATATTTTAAAAGTTGTGTCGAGTACCGACTGGGGTGCGGATAGCACTGTTTTATAAAATCTATATCGATCGTTGATTCGGTCAAAACTAGATTATGGATGTTTTATTTTCGGTTCTGCCCGTAAATCATACATTAAATTACTAGATACCGTTCACCACCAAGGTTTGCGTCTTTCATTAGGTGCGTTCAGAAATTCTCCTGTGGAGAGTCTGTATGTTCCAGCTAATGAACCATCCTTGGAAGAAAGACGTATTAAACTTGGTTTACAATATGCAACAAAGGTTTAAACGTTTCCCTACAATCCTTCTCACAACTGTGTTTTCAAACCTCTTCACAAAGCTGACTATGAAAAACGCCCAAACGTTAAACAACCTTTTGGTC
Source organism: Modiolus philippinarum (assembly GCA_002080025.1). Classification (NCBI taxonomy): domain Eukaryota; kingdom Metazoa; phylum Mollusca; class Bivalvia; order Mytilida; family Modiolidae; genus Modiolus; species Modiolus philippinarum. The sequence goes on from MJUU01032258.1 coordinate 18,763, forward strand.
TTCGTATCAAACCACACCTTGAATCTGCAAATATAAATTCAGATGAAATAGCTCCAATAGAAACTCCCAAAAAACCTCCATGGCTGAACCCAAAACCAACATTTAATTTTGAACCACGCAAACACAAAAAGGTTGATACCGATCTTCTGGTTATCCAGCAGGACTTTGCAAGAATTAAATCTGAACATCCTGAATACTTGCAAATTTACACAGATGGCTCTAAGGATGGAGATTTTTGTACTTTGAACTTTATTTGTCATAAACTACATATACATAGTTAAAGAGATAATATATAAATAACATATAAATACAATATAACACACATGTATGGATTATACAGAAATTTCAACCAGGAGGACGTACTTTCTCATTTACAATTTTTATGAATTTGCATAATTTTTCAAGAATAACAATATTATCAGAATAAAAAAGTTGATTGAATTTGAAAGCATTTGGTCTTGTATTACAAAATTCTGGAATTAACTTACTTCTTTCATTTTTTAGAGCAGAGCATGATATAATATAATGGTACTCATCACCTATGTCCGATGAGTCACAGAGATGACACAATCTCTCGTTTCTCGACAGATTCTGCCATCTCCCCGACTCTATCGGTAGGTGATGACTACCACATCTAAATCTACACATTGTGTACAAATTATTTGAAGATAACTTCAGTAAATATGTTTCAAATGTAACGTCTGTTTTGAAAATTCAGTAACAAAGGCATTTTGGGGACAAATTTATTTCAGACAAACAGTTTTGCATAAACTGGTCTTTCAATTTCTGTTCGACACTGGAAGAAACCCATTTATCTTCAAAATGGTTTTGCCAAATATTTGGCATACCACAGTTTTCAAAAATATTCTTAATAAATGATAACCATTTAAATTCAAAACCATAATTACAAAAATTTACATATAGTAGTCTATATAAAAGACTGCTAATTTTACTTTCTTTTCCGTTTAAAAGTTCGACCAGAAGTTAATCATACTCACTTTCGCAGTTAAGATAATTGGATGTCTTCCTGATTCTGCAAATACAATACAGCTAGGAGTTGATTGTTTCAAGTGTAAAATAGGTTTACAAAAGTTTAAGACAGAGTGGCTTCTGCAGTCGTTTTTTGGGGGTCGTGAAGCAACTCTCAGATTACCATCCTCTAGTTCCATATTTACTGCTGAAGCTAACGCTATTTACTCAGCACTTAAATTTGTAGCTTTATCGCAATGAAATAAATTCATGATCTGCTCCGATTCACTTTTTTGCCTATTGGCAATTGAAAGTGGAAAAACAAAACACCCAATTATTTTGAAAATAGCCGAATTCTACAATCACTTGTAGCATTAGGCAAAGAAGTCATTTATGTTTGGATCCCTAGTCATGTGGGGATCTATGGAAACAGTTGCTGACCAGGAAGCCAAGGATGCACTAGATGATGAAATGGCGGATTGTCCAGTACCGTACACTGACATGAAGCCTTTTATCGTAAATACATTTTAAAGTAATGGCAGGCCAAATGGGATCTGCAAATAAATAATAAACTGCATGGAATACAGTCAGACGGCGGTAAACAAGTCGGTTCCTGCGGTAAAAACCGTAGGTAACAGGTAGTGTTGACCCGATGTCGTATTGGACATACTAGAACAACACATGGTTTTATCCTCAACAGTGATGATCGACCTGAATGTATGCCATGCAATTATCCTTATACAATTCAACATGTTTTAATTGAATGTGTAGATGTTGCCGATATCAGGCGTGATTTTTATACAGCTGATTGTCTGAAAGACCTATTTACAAAATTTACAAATGTCGCTGGCGACAAAATCGTTCAATCTATTTAGTAAGATTTAAATGGATTTTATTTATAGTTGTAATATTGTAACAGTTAAACAGTCATTTCTCCCATAATGTTTTTATATATTTTTTTTTTATTCTATACTCTTGTTTTACTTGTATAAAGCTTTAATGGTTTTATATTGATATTTTATATATTTATTATAATTGTTCAACTTACTTAATAGTTCACGCCACAATAAAGCTGAAATATTGCTGAGGTTGGCGAAAAACATCAATCAATCATTTTATTCAGTTTGAAAAGCTTAAACATTGTATAAAGGGCCAATAACATATCATTTCAAATACAAAAATACACAGAGCAGGGGTGTAAAAATTTCTTCCTGAAGGTCAAGCCCAGGGCTTTTAAAGATTTGTCCAAGTCCTACTCTATAAAACACAGCCCACGAACAACGACATTATCAGATTTTTATAACGATGTGATTTATAAGACGAGTTAAAAACAACATAAATCGTATAACATAAGATCCGATCAAATGAAATGCCAAATATTGTTACATGTAGCCGATGATTAAAGTGACTGAACAGCAAAAATTGTGCATTTTGTTTGCTGAATAGTATACTTATCGGCTGTGTATTAGAATATTGATCTATTTTTATACCGATAACAAAAATAGATTGTTGAAAACACTAACAGGAAGTTATTTCTCGATGTTTGAGGCTTAATTTGACACCCAATTTAAATGAGACGCTCAATCAATTTATTGAAATTTATTTTTTATGTAAATAGAGAAAGGCCCGACAGACATTTTCTCAAGGAAAAAAGCAAGTCCGAGGCGTCCTACTGCACTGCCCCTGGCCTCGGACTAACGGATTTTTATACCCCTGACAGAGACTCCCATATATAACAAATAAGATCATGTGTGTGGTTTATAGGCAGTTATACAACAATTACACTTTGAATTTTGTAAAATTCCGAAATGATTTCCACACAAACGCCCAAAATATACAATTTTACCCATATTTTGGCGTTAAAATTGCATATTTCGATATATATAATGCATTTTTTTAAAGAAAGTAAAACACTAGAAAAAAGAAGGGAAACGGTGAATGTGTCAAAGAGACAACGATCAGTATGTTTTGTTCATATAAATGTACAGACATACATATTCTGGGGATTTTGAAGCATCATTTTCCTGGGGTAGGGGTAAAATTTTCGATATTTAGAGTCACATTTAACACTCCTTGTTCTTCTAAACATTATTTTTATATAACTTATATATCGGTTAGTACAATGAATTGGCATATCTGCATATAAATCCTCCAGATTTGCCACATATAACTATTTAAAAGTGAATTTTGGACAAATCTGAAATGCTGAAAATTCCCATTTTTCATAAGTTCTGTACAAAATATTGAGTTTCAGCTGACAAGTGGGACAAGTGGGACAAATCTTGATTAAAAGTATGGAACATTGTTATATTCAATGCAGATTTTGTGTGTTTAGGTTATTTTTATGCGAATCTAGTTAAAAAAATGACTATCATAGGGAAAATTTGTTGAGGTAGGGGTAGGTTTTTCGGGATTTAGAGTCACATTGAACACTCCTTGTTTTTCTAAACAGTGATTTAAGACAACTAATGTATCGCTTAGAACAATTAAATAGCATAGTTGCAGACGAATCCTCAAGATATTACGATTTAACAATGAACTTCGGAGAAATCTGAAATGTTGAAAATTCCAATTTTTCATTAGTTTGGGCCAAATATTTAGTTTAAGTGAACAAATGGCTGTTAAAATACCGAATAATGATGTAATTCATGCAACATTGTCATATATAACACACATTTTGCGTGTTCTAGTTATTTTTATGCGAACTTAGACAAAAAATGTTTGGGGAAAATTTTCTTGGGGTAGGGGTAAGATTCTCTGTATTCATAGTCACATTAAACACCCCTTGATATTCTAAACACTGTTTTAAGACAATTCATGTGTTGCTAAGAACTAATTGGCATATCTGCATATATATCATCCAGATTTGCCATATATAACGGGTTAACAGTGAACTTTGGCCATATCTGAAGTATTGAAAAATCCCATTTTTCATCAATTTCGGGCACAATGTTAAGTTTAAGTCAACAGATGGCTGTTAAATTACCAAATCGTGATGTAATTCATGCAACATTGTCATATTCAACACACATTTTGCATGTTTGAGTTAATTTGTTGTGAACATAGACAAAAAATTGACAATTTAAAGGAAAATTTATTGGGGTAGGGGTAAGATTGTCGGTATTTTGAGTCATCAAACGCTTCTTGTTTTTCTTAACAATGTTTTCAGACAACTAATGTATCGCTTAGAACAATTAATTGGCATATCTGCAGATATATCCTCCAGATTTGGCATATATAACGATTTAACAGTGAAATTTGGGCAAATCTGAAATGTTGAAAATTCCCATTTTTCATCAATTTTAGGCAAAATATTGAGTTTAAGTCAACAAATGGCTGCTAAAATACGAAATCATGGTATAATTTATGAAACATTGTCATATACAACACACATTTTGCGCGTTCTGATTATTTTATGCTAACATAGACAAAAAATTGACAATTTTACAGTAAATTTGTTGGGGTAGGGGTAAGTATGTATGATGTTTAAATTACATAAGAATGGCCATTATTTGTAATAGTTGTAAAGCACATATAATAAGCTTTCATTTGATACCTACTTTAAATGATATTTATTTACTAAAAAGTAATATTGGGCAAAAGAATGACAAAACTTAGTCAAAATCGGAATTATTCAAAGATCCATTTATTTGGTCTATTTGAAAATAAATTTTGGTCATTAAAAATATGTTAACATTATGTTAACATGTTTTGTATTCAAAGAAAATAGATTGAAAAACTAAAAACAATTTTCAGAATTGGCAAACGAGATGCACTCCGGGTTCTTAAGACCATCAAACTTACGTAATTTCAATGAAAATATCTAAATTTTCCTCAATATTTCATAGGGGTAGGGGTACGTTTAATGGCGCTATAGAACGTATTGGACATAAAAATTGTAAAAATTTGGGTACTTTATAAAGCTTACATAATGAGCAATAATTTAATGCACCGTTTTTATAACTAGGAAGCATTTGGTCAACATTTTGAAGCAACTGAAAGAAAAACTTGAACGAAAAACGAAATTTTCCTAAATTTTGGTAGGTGGGTCTAAAAATGGACCCTATTCCACCAGTGCGTGCAGGTTATGCTCGTGTCAACATGTTTTTTTTTAAGAAGGGATACTTAAAAAATGGGTGGGGTTTGGAAGTGGGGGGGTGCACGGGGAGTTAATCCAGCCCATGGACTATGTTGATTCATGCAGAATTCTTACAATTATATATCCCATTTGTCAAAGTAAGGCCATATCAAGTTAATTATTAGGGATCACTGGAAGTAATGTAGCGGGAAAAATTGGCTTTTACTAGTATATTTTATTGATTTCCGACCTTTGACTGTGTACCCCCTATGTCAAAAATTGCAAAAATATTATTAAGTTCAACAATTATATTTTTCATAAAAATACAGCAAAATCAATATCAATAACAAAAAGCACATCATCAATATTTGTACAAATGGAATGCAAAACATAATCTTATGCCCATTATGAAAAGGTTCCCGCTTAATAGAGGTGCCCGTTAATACAGGTTTGACTGTACATGTCAATGATTGTTTTGTACATTAAACAAAGGAATTTTCATGCCACCTGCAACAAAGGGGGGGGGGGGGGGGGTATTTTTTGCCTGTCTTTATTAGTAAGTTCATGAGACTCGTCCGTCACCAGTTTGAGTGTAATTCATTGCAAGACCACATTCATATATATTACAGCCATTATTTCAAAAACACAAAAATAACCGCATAAAGAATTTCTTATAATTAAACAGTGACATACAAATTTTTTCAGGTTGGTAACTCGGTATCACATCATAGGTAAAACATGTAGAAAAGGAGAAAATCAAAATATCTGCAAATGCAAGATAACTTGCCAAAAAAGGAAAGGGGTTAAGAGATATAAAGTTAAAGGCTCGGCAGTCTCTGAGCTTCTAGTTTTAAAGGAAAAATTAATCTGGAGCACTACATAATCGATTCAACATTTTTACCCCTTGCTCATCATTGATTTAAGAAATAAATATTGGTACCTCTATACATAATGTATTTATATTGTTTCTCTAATTTCTAGAAAACTTAACCAACCCCTGCCCTTTATGATAAAAATATTCCAGCCAAATCTATGCGGAATATAATCCTCGGTGTTTTACATTATGTCATTAAAGAAACATTTCCTAAAACTTGAATAAGTTAATTATGAAATTTCTCACATCTTGTGAAATAAATTTTCAAATGTTTAAAAACTCTGCAAGCATTGTTTTTAAACATTTGCAAAATTTATTAGTCCCCTACCGGCTTCGCCGAAGGGGACTTTAGGTTTGCAGTCCGTCCGTCCGTCAGTCTGTCAGTCCGACAGTCCGTCACACTCAAGTTTTCCGCACTTTTTTCCCATACTATAAGAGATATTTATCTAATATTTAGTATGTAAGTCTACCACCATAAGTTACAGATCAAGTTCGAGTTTGGTTCCGGTTCATTGATTTGGACGGAGTTATGGCCCTTTAACTTATACAGATTTGGTAAAATAAAGGTTTTCCGGCTTTTTTTCTAAACCGTTCCAGATCTGGAGCTAATATTTGTTATGTGAGTGTATCACTTTGAGTTACAGATCAAGTTCAAGTTTTGTTCCGGTCCGTTGATTTTGGACGGAGTTTTGGGCTTTTGACTTAGAAAACTTTGGTAAAATTTAGGTTTTCCGGCTTTTTTTTTAGCTCACCTGGCCAAAGGCCATGTGAGCTTTTGCCATCACTTGGCGTCCGTCCGACGTCCGTCCATCCGTCCGATAACTTTTATTCAAAAATCTTCTCCTCTGAAACTACTGGGCCAATACTAACCAAACTTGGCCTGAATCATCATGGGGGTATGCACTTTCAAGTTTGTGATTTTTATGTCTGTAGCCCAAACAACATGGCCGCTGTTACTAAATATAGAAAAAATCTGAAAACCCGTCTAGGAGTTATAGCCCTTTTTCTGTAAAATTTTCAGAATTTTCAGAATTTTTGCATTTTTAATTTTTATTTCAAAAAGTGTAACAGATAGAGGTCAAGTAAATATTGCAAAAATGTTCAGCATATCAGGATCTACCCACCCTGAAATTTCGAAGAAAATCAATAAACCCTTGTAGGAGTTATTGCCCTTTGTTCACCGAATTTTTAAAATTTTGTATTTTTCGTCTTTTATTTGCAAAACTATAGTAGATGAAGATTAAGTGTAACATGATGAAATGTTTGCCATGCTGTGGTGACATCAAAACTGGTGTTGAAAATAGTTTGTTGACCGCCATTTTCAAAATGGCCGCTAAAAAAGGCGGAAAAATTCAACATTGTCCGATTTCAATGAAATTTGGTTTCCAAATAGATATTGATATTGCGACTTCAAAACCTGTGTTGAAAATTGTTCGTTGACCGCCATTTTTAAAATGGCCGCCACAAAAGGCGGGAAAATTAAACATTGTCCGATTTCAATGAAATTTGGTTTCCAGATAGGTATTGATGTTGTTACTTTAAAACTGATGTTAAAAATTGTTCGTTGACCACCGTTTTCAAAATGGTCACCAAAAAGGCGGGAAAATTCAACATTGTCCGATTTCAATGACATTTGGTTTCCAAATAGATATTGATGTCACAACTTCAAAACAGATTTTAACAATTGTTCATTGACCCCCATTTTCAAAATGGCCGCCAAAAAGTGCGGGAAAATTCAACATTATCTGATTTCATTTAAAGATATTGATGTCGCTACTTCAAAACCGGTGTTGAAAATTGGTTGTTGACTGCCATTTTCAAATGGCTACCAAAATAGGCAGGAAAATGCAATGGTGTCTGATTTCAATGAATTCCGGTCCATTGATTTTGGACAGAGTTATGGGCCTTTGACTTGGAAAATTTTGGTAAAATATAGGTTTTCCGGACTGTTTTCTTAACCGTTTCAGATATTAAGCTGATATTTGCATTGTTTATCAACTACTATGGGTTACATATCAAAGTTGAGTATGGGTAGGGTCCATTGATTTTTGACGAAGGTATGGGCCTTGGGCTCGGAAAACTTTTCTTTAACTATTTAACTATTTTTGCTGGTATACTGAATTATTCAACCGGTAGGGGACTTATGTATTGCCTTGCAATACGATTTACACTTGTTTAACTTGATGTGAGAAATTTCACAAACAACTCAGTTTTCGTTGTAGAAACTATATTTATACCATAGGTTGGCTCTTTTTGGTGTATATTTTAATGAGCAAAATGTAATATAGGGGTGTAATATAAGGGGTAAAATAACTGTTATTGAATATTAATCAAATATTTCTTAAGACTATATTTGGGAAAACAGGTATTTTGGTGATTTCTTTCATACCGATCCATAGATTTCGCTATACTTTGTTCATAAGTAAGCTCTTTTGACATTCTTCATGAAAATATCAAGAAAAATGGGGTCTCCGACTTTGTTTTCTGAATAATTTGTAAAATGTCAATTTTCCTAGAAAATCAATTTAGAATATTTTTTATCTGATTATCTCCCTTTTCAAAATATTCTTTTTCAAACTATTTTACTACTAAGCTATCAAAACACATCTAATAAGCAAATACATGAACATGTAAATCTAGCAGATTTTTGCTCTTTCCCATAGTTTCAGTGAAATAATGTTTAAATATTACTCCAGAGATTAAAATATTTGCATATAAACAAGCAGATAATACCAAGTATACCATCAATCACAGATCCAAAATGGCATAAGACTACCAGTCTACCTTAAATTATATTTATACAGTTTGTAAAAACAAATTGTTGCAGATGCCAAAGATTTGTCTTTATAAGATTGTTAATAGAACGTCAAGACAACCAGTCACATCCCAAAATAATAATACCATAAACATTTTTTAGATTGTCTAATGCCCACATCTGTATTTTCTGTGCTTTGAGTACATTTCTACTTAATTGTTAATTTCAGGAAAATTGAGTGCAACTGATGTCCGGCTAAACATTCTGAATGTCTTCGTCGGAAAATTGTTCTGAGAAATATTCTTTTCCAAGATTCATAGTGAAAAAAAATGTCAACACTGGATCGACATGTAAAAATTGTGCTGAGCAAGGTTAAGAGGACATCGTGTGCATGTGGCTTCCATATACATGTATGTTATACATTTTATACATGTTTATTTCATGTCATCAAAATACAGACAGGAAATCATTCAATTTAGCACCAAGACAGCATTGTTTCACAGTTTAGTGATAGTTACAGCAAAAAAAAAAAAAAAAAAAAAAAAAAAAAAAATCAGTCACATAATTGTGCAGCTACAGAATCCAAAACAAAGTCATTTAGTTCTGAACATTCAGATACGGGATAAACATTGCAATTTACTGGTGTATCAGATCAACAGAACTCAACTTTGTTTGCAGTAAGTGGCAATGGTGGACAGCATGTGTGATGGATACATATTACATGTAGAACATATGGAAAAAAATATGGAAGAAATTATATTTCAATACAAGTATATAAATGTGGAATTCTCTGGGAAAACATTTGGTAACTTGAACTTAAAATTAATTCTGCAGAAATATTTCACTTGAATGTTACAATCTATATCTTGTTGTTTAAGTTTCATTATTAAAGTTTTTGTCATGAGCAGATTTTATGTATATTTTGAGATCTAGAGGAGGTAACTTATAAAGGAAAATCAAAGAACATGTATGATGTTGTACATGTATATACGTGGAAATTTAATGCTCTTGTCAAGGCATCACATCTATTGGTGTGTGGCAAGGTGAATAATCACATCTATGATGAAATTGTTCTTTATTAGAATTAAATTACCAACATAAACTTTTGTTGGGCATCAATTGAACTACAAGACGTTTTTGTCTCGCCCACTACGAAAGTTGCGGTAAGCGAGACATAGGCATGCAAAGTATGACGATGACAGCGACATTAACTCAAGACATTATATAGAACCCTTTGATATAGGAACTTAACATTTGGTATATAGGTAGCTTTGATCTTGACCTCAATTAAACGGTTCATATAAACCTGTGCTCATGGTATTTTCAGGTTGATTCATCAAAATTTGAAAAAGTTACGGCTACTTTGATATTTTTGTGCCCCGCAACGAAAGTGGAATGGGCATATAGATTTACCCTTGTCCATCCATACGTCCGTACAAAGGTAAGTCACGTGGTTGAATTTTGCATTTAGGTCCATAGTTGGTAACCTCAAGTGGTATCTTTTTGATATTGAATCAAAATATTCACCTATGAGTACTACCTAATGCATAAATAATTAGGTGTCTCTGACCCACATTTCATTGTTTTGTGACTTCGGGTAAATTTTGCATTTAGGTCAATTTCTCATCAACTATGAATAAAATTTTTATAGTATTGCATCATGACATTTACCTTAATGGGTACTACCCAAAGCACCAACAATTAGTACTTGATTGACTTTGGTGAAATTTTGGTTTTTGGTCCATTTCTCAGCAACTATATGTAATATCTTTGTAATTTTGCCTCATAACATTCACTTTTATGAGTACTACCCAGTACACCAAGAATTAGGTCCATGACCTTCATTTCATGACTGAGTGAGTTTGGTTAAATTTAGTGTTTAGATCCGTTTCTCAGCAACTAAACATGATATCATAATGAAGTTGCATCAGATTTAATCACCGTGGTGAGTACTATCTGAATCTGGGACAATTATGTGTTGTTGACCTACATTTTAAGCTTGGGTGACTTTTGTTAAATTTTGTAATATAAATCCTGGTTATTTATTGCAATAAATTTGTCGGCAGGGCATCAGTGTCTTACAGACACATTTTCTTGTTGAACTTAAGTACCCATATTGAGAATTTTCGTGTTGAGACAATCTCAGACCCTCTTTAGAAAATATATTTCATTTTTTTAGAATGTTAGGTACCTAATGAACCTATGCACCTACTATTTTCAGAACGATTTATCAAATTTTGAAAAATTTATTGCTATATGTGAATGTTTCAACTTTGTATGTTTTCTTGCAAAAAAGGGGAGGGGGTATACAATGTTTTTATTGTGTCCACACAAGTATTGTGCCAACACTGTGATTGAGTATTGGTTGAGTTGGGGGTATAATTGGCTATACCATTCGGCGACAGCATTAGTTTAAAATGGCCTAACATTAGATTTTTATTATCCCTTCGCCCAACGTAGTTGGACAGGGGATATAGCCTTTCGCCCATCCGTCCGTCCGTTCGTCTGTCTGTCCATCCGTTCGTCCCAACCCAGGTTAAAGTATATATGAAAAACTACATGTGACGTTTTTTAAATCATCTTTGGTCAGCGGATGCGTCTTGGAAAGTGATGCTGCTTCAGATGATAATTGGGTCACTCTGACCTACATCTTATACTTCAATGACTCCGGTTAAAGTTTGCGTTGGTTCATATCTGAGGAACTACATGTGGCACATCAATAATATTTGGTCAGTGGATGCATCTTGGAGAATGATGCTGCTTCAGACCTACATTTTATGCTTCAGTAACTCAGGTTAAAGTTTGCGATAAGGTTCATATCTGAGATAATTATAAGTCGCATAAATTATCTTCATTCAGTGGATGCATTTTGGAGAGTGAGGCAGCTTATGATGATAATCGTGTTACTTTGACCTACATTTTACACTTGACTGACTTGGGTTAACGTTTCCATTTATGTTAATATCTGAGATACTAAATGTTACACAACAATGACGTCAATGTTCAGTGGATATACGACATTCATACATATTTAGATTATCAGTACAGGTTCACAACAACACTTCTTTCGGATGCAGTATAATTTTTGTTGTCGACTAGTTTCGGCAAACTAGGTTGCCGTCCTGATGACGGCAACCTAGTTTGCCGAACTAGTCGACAATACAATAAATAATTATACTGCCTCCGAAAGAAGTGTTGTTATATTTTTGCGTCCCTGCATACCTTTAGGTATCCACTTCCAGGGATCGTATCTTCATCTAGAAATTCACAGTGTTGGTTCACCTGATACCTTTATATTTAGTTTATATTAGGGTTATTATTTCTTGACAGCGGACGAGGGGATTAGCTGCCGTTTGTGAGTGCTCCCACTTCTAGTTGGATTTTTAGTTCGCCTTAACGAAGTTGAGGAAGACTATTGGAGTACCCGGCGTCCGCGTCTACGTCTGCGTCCGCATTTGGGCATATATCTCTGCAACTATGCATGGTAGGGTCATCAAACTTTGTATGCAGATGCATCTTTGGCTATCGCACAGCCTCCAATAAAATTGGGTCTCTCTGGCCTACAGATGATTTACATGTAATATTGAAAAAAGGAAATGGGGCAAATGTCAAGGAGACAACATCCAATTTCCAGGTTAAAACGACCCAAAACAAAGCATCTAGGGGTCACCGTACGGTCTTCAACACAGTGAGGAACCTCACACCATATAGCAAGCCCTAAATGGCCCAAAAAAGGTAAAAAGTGAATAAATCAATGGAAACAAACCACATCCAATATCCCAAATAAAATTGCGGTTGGGTAAACTCGTTTTTAGCTCATCTTGCCCGAAGGGCCAGGTGAGCTATTGTCCTCACTTTGCGTCCGTTGTCCGTCCGTCAACAATTTCAAAAATCTTCTCCTCTGAAACCGCTTGGCCAAATGTATCTTAACTTGGCCTGAATCATTACCAGGGTAAGGCTTCTCAAAGTTATGTTCGATTAGTTGGCCGGTCAAAAAACATGGCCGCAATTGTTAAAAAAAGAACATAGGGGTAAAATGCAGTTTTTGGCTAATAACTCGAAAACCGTTACAGCTATTAAATTTCTGACAGAGGTAAAAATGATCAGCATGATGAGATCTAGTCACTGTGAAATTTTGAAGAAAATCTGAAAACCAATCTCGGAGTTATAACCCTTTTTCCGTTAAATTTTCAAAATTTTTACATTTTTTATTTTTATTTCAAAAAGTATAACAGATAGAGGTCAAGTGTAAGTGCAAAAATGTTCAGCATATCAAGATCTACATACCCTGAAATTTTGAAGAAAATCCATAAACCCTTGAAGGAGTTATTGCCCTTTTTTCACCGAATTTTTTGGATTTTCGTATTTTTTCATCCATTATTTCCAAAACTATAGAAGATGAAAGTTTAGTGTAAATTGATGAAATATTTGCCATGCTGTGGCGACTTCAAAACTGATGTTGAAAATTGTTTCTTGACCGCCATTTTCAAAATGGCCGCCAAAAAAGGCGGGAAATTTAACATTGTCCGATTTCAATGAAATATGGTTTCCAAATAGATGTTGATGTTGCGAGTTCGAAACCGGTATTGAAAATTGTTCCTTGACCGACATTTTCAAAATGGCCGCCAAAAAAGGCGGGAAAATTCAACATTATCCGATATCATTGAAATTTGGTTTCCAAGTAGAAATTGATGTTGCGACATCAAAACCGATGTTTAAAATTGTTCGTTGACCGCCATTTTCAAAATGGCCGCGAAAAAAGGCAGGAAAATTCAACATTGTCCGTTTTCAATGACATTTGGTTTCCAAATAGGTCTTGATGTCGCAACTTCAAAACTAATGTTAAAAAAATTGTTCGTTGACCGCCATATTTAAAATGGCTGGTAAAAAGGCGGGAAAATTCAACATTGTCCGATTTCAAATAAATTTGATTTCCAAATAGATATTAATGTTGTGACTTCAAAACCGATGTTGAAAATTGTTTGTTGACTGCCATTTACAAAATGACGTCTCGACTTCAAAACTGGTGTCGAAAGTGGTCCTTAGCAAGAACGTTTTTATCAAAAAAGCCCAACAAAGAAATAATAAAACATGATCAGACTTTAAAAAACAGTTCAAGATATTAGAGGTGTTCGACCTACGAAAGTTTGAGAAACTGAAGATTAACTGTATAACTTACATTGTTACCTTGATTGTGGCAACTGAATGCCAGGTGAGCGATACAGGCTCCTGGGAGTCTGTGGTCTTGGATCCAAACCCTCCCCCTATGTGTGGTGAATGGCTGATAAATAAGTTTTCGGATGAGTTCAGGTCTCAGTCACTATACATGGTAGGATCATGTAACCTTGCATATTCATGAAACTCTGATGGTAGGTCAGCATCCAGGCAAAATTAGGTTACTTTGACCTATATTTTATGCTTGATTGATTTACATTCCAGTTTTCGGACGAGTTCAGATCTCAGCCACTATACATGGTAAGATCATGTTATCTTGCACATGCATGCAACTCTGATGGTAGGTCAGCATCCAGGCAAGATTCGGCCACTTTTACCTATATTTTACGCTTGATTGATTTACATTCAAGTTTTCGGACCACCGTGCTCCTCTGAGCTTGTAGTATGGAAGTCTTCCTAACAGAGGCGACACGTTTGCCGTGTGTTGACGACCCGTGTCGGTGGATGACGGGATCATGGTAGTTGAAACACACTATTGGCCCTTACTTCATCTAGACGGGCGGTCGAATGGACCCGGTTCGATCAATCGGCTGGTCACGCCAAGCCCTTTAGATTCAATATCTGTCATTTGTACCTAAAACTGAACTTTTAAAGTTTTTCTTATACAAAATATCTAAAGAAGACGGTGGCTCACGGGTCAATCGTGTAGATGTTATTCCGGAGAATTGTATCGCTGGGTAACCCCTGGCACGATGCTTGTCTCCCTGAAGGGATACTCTGTATGAGTATACTGTCTTTGTATCCCTGATACCTTCGGTTTACGCTTTTTGACTTGCACTGGGTTTGGTCGACCTGGCGAATTGCATCATGGTGGACCCGGATTCATTTCCAGTCCACTTGCGTTGGATATCAACCGTGTTTAAGCATCGCCCTTGTTGGCACTCCGCGGCGGGTGGGGAGCAAGGCAGTGAATTGTTCAATAACGCCATGGAGACACGACCACGTAACTGGGGGGTGGGGAGTAGTAAAAGGAATTTAGACACAAGTGATGAAGACGAACGTCCATCAAAAATTAGTAATTCTACTTGGTTTAGATTCATAGTACTGCAAAGTACCATGGAATCAAAACTATTAAACAAAATTTCACAATTTTTTCTTGATAGAACCATCAAAGGCTGTGCTGGAGATGTAAAAAAGTTACAAAATTGAGAAATGGATCCATTTTAATAGAAGTTGATGACAGACAGCAACAATCCAAAAATCTTCCTAAACTTACAAATGTTGGTGATATTCCTATAATTTCGGCACCAAATTCAAATTTGAATTACAGTAATGGAATCATTAGAGACAGGGATGGTGACCTCTCTGACTTACATGTGTATGAAATTTGCAAAGAACTTGAACCACAAGGTGTTATAGATGTAAAGAGATTCACCAAAAAGGTTGACAATAGAGCATTAAAATTAAAAACCTATCTACTAAAGTTTTCCAAACCTTCGGCTCCTAAATCCATACATATTGGTCCTTTCTAAATTAAGGTTGATACATATATTCCTTCACTAGTGCGTTGCTTCAAGTGCCAAAAATTTGGCCATGGAAGTAATTCCTGTAGAGGAAAGCAGCGCTGTTGTAAATGAAATATGGACAAGAGGGCCATGATATTCAAAACTGTAATAGCACTGCAAAGTGTTTTGATAGCAGTGGAGAACATATGACATCCTCTAAAAACTGTCAAATTTACATACAACAAAAGGAAATTCAATGTATTATAGCAGAAAAGCATTGTAGTTACCAAGAGGCAAGACGGATTTTTTCAGGCTCTAATGGTTCAATAACTGGTAAATCATCATACGCAAGTATTGTTAAACAAAATTCTACAGTTGCAACACAAACCTTCTTAACCTCGCCAATAACTTCTGAAAAGCCTTACCCGCTGACTTATTCAAACCCAACTAATAAATCTGTTCAACCCCCTCAAAAGTCTTCAATGTCATGTCAAACAACAGTAGTCAATCAAGTTCAAGCTGAAGTTCATGCTCCTCCTTCTACAACAAGATCAAACCAGCAAAACAATACTAAACAAAACACTCCAGCTGCAAAACCTCAATCAAGCCAGTCTAAACAAAAACAGAAAAACAAGTCTATAAACAAAAAAGTAGATAAAAGAATAGCATCAAATAGGATCAAAAAGGCTGAGCGCTATGATGTCCCTGTACAGAACCGTTTCAGCGATTTATCAGCATTACCAGAGTGGGAGTCAGATAACGACCAGGACGGAATGGATGTTGATTTAACACTTCCAACACCAGATTTGTCTAAGGAGAGGAGATCTAGAAGTATTTCCCAATCCGCTAGCGACTCTGGAAGGTCAACACATCGCAGCAGAAGTAATCAGGGACATAGATCCCAAAGGGATTGGTCCCCTATCAGGCCACCACGTTGATAATGATTTCCATAGTTCAATGGAACTGTCGAGGTCTAAAAATTAATCTTATTGAGATTACTCTTCTTGTTAAGTCGTTTTCTCCTGTGGCATTTTGTCTTCAGGAAACGCATTTGAAGAAAAGCGATAATATTAATATAGAGAACTATTCGTTATACAGCACTTATGCGGAAGAGGATGAGCGAGCTGCTGGCGGCTCAACTATCCTCGTCAGCAGTAATATTGTTCACAGTACTGTTGATCGAAAAACTGATCTTCAGGCTGTTGCCGTTAGGATATCTTTAGATAAAACTATCACATTATATTCTATTTATATTCCACCTAATACTTACCTCTAGTCTCAATCAACTTAAGACTTTAACAGACCAATTACCTTCCCCATTTATTCTAATGGGCGATTTCAACGGACATAACCCATTATGGGGTAGTTCTACATTAAATGATAAAGGTAGGAAAATTGAAGACTTAATGTCACAAGAAGGTTTATGTATTTTCAATAGATTTAACTATTACTGATCTATCTCTTCTCTTAAATATCTCATGGAAAGTACAAGACGACTTGTGTAGTAGTGATCACTTTCCAATTATTCTTGAACATCTTTCTTCCTCTGTTACTACAAAGCAACAGAGATTCACGTTCGACAAAGCTGATTGGTCTCTTAACGAGGAACTGTGTAAAGAAGAATTCCATTCAGATTTGTTTAAAGATGTTTAAACTTTAATTGAAATATCCTATTCTACTGTTCAATGAAAAAATACTTTCCATAGCTGATAGAACAATTCCAAAAGACCTCGACTAATCCAAAACGCAAAACCAACCATGGTTCAATGATGAGTGCGATGATGCTCTTAAAAATCGTGAAAAGGCGGAACAACGGTTAAACAAAGATCCCACAACAGATAATCTTGGCAATTTCCGTGTCTTTAGAGCCAAGGCTCACAGAACATTGAAACAAAGAAGGCGCACCTCTTGGCGCAACTTTGTTTCAAAACTTAATTGCCATACCCCTATGAATAAAGTATGGAATATGATTATAAAAATGAAAGGCAAAAATAAGAAAGCTACTGTCCATCATCTTAAAAACGGCCAAGATTTGTTAACCTCTGAAAAGGAAATAGCTAATAAAATAGGACAAACGTTTGCCAAACACTCTTCATCTAAAAGTTTAGGCCCCACATTTCAACGAATCAAACAACAAAAAGAAAAAAACAAAAATTAACTTCAAAACTCAGGATTCGGAAGACTATAATAGACCCTTTTCGGTAGATGAATTGAGAAAATCGTTGGATAATGCACATGACACCGCATGCGGCCCTGATGATATCCATTATCAACTTCTTACCTGATTCAGTTCTTCATATCCTCTTAAATCTTATGAACAATATTTGGGAAGCAGAAACTTGCCATCCATCTGATAGTCCCTATCCCAAAGACAGGTAAAGATCATTCAGAACCGTCGAATTACCGTCCACTGGAAATGACAATTTGCGTTTGTAAGACCATGGAACGCATGATAAATGATCGGCTTGTTTGGTTTCTTGAAGTAAATGGTCTACTGTCTAATATACAAAAAGGATTTAGACAAGGGCGTGGTACTATAGCCCATCTTGTACGTTTTGAGACATTTATCAGAAACGCCTTCTTAAAAAAAGAACATGTTGTGTCTGTCTTTTTCGATATTGAAAAAGCATATGACACAAAATGGAAAAATGGTACAATGTATTTCAAAAGACCTTTTTGATATGGGGTTGAGAGGACGTTTGCTAATTTTTATTGAAAACTTTTTTAAAGACAGGAAATTTAATGTCAGAGTCAACTCTACGCTGTCTGATCCTTTTGAACAGGAGATGGGTGTTCCGCAAGGAAGCATCCTCTCAGTTACACTATTTAGTGTTAAAATCAATAGTTTAGCTGAGGTTGTGAAAAATAACATAGATGGGTCGCTGTATGTAGATGACTTTCTGATATGTTATAGTGGTAAACACATGAATAACATAGAAAGTCAATTGCAGCTCTGTTTGAACAGATTTGAAAAATGGGGCGAAGAGAACGGTTTTAAGTTTTCAAGCTCTCAAACAGTCGGCATTCATTTCTGTTGTAAACGGAAACTGCACGCAGATCAAGAGCTAAAATTGTATAATAACCCTATTTTAATCTCTGACAATAAACTTTCCTTTCTTCTCCATATCAAAATGCTAAAGAATAAATGCCTAAAGGCATTAGATATTTTAAAAGTTGTGTCGAGTACCGACTGGGGTGCAGATAGCACTGTTTTATTAATTTTATATCGATCGTTGATTCGATCAAAATTAGATTACGGATGTTTCGTTTACAGCTCTGCCTGTAAATCATACATTAAATTACTAGATAGAATTCATCACCAAGGTTTACGTCTTTCCTTGGGCGCGTTCAGAACTTCTCCGCTGGAGAGTCTCTATGTTTAAGCTAATGAACCATCCCTGGAAGGCAGACGTGTCAAACTTGGTTTACAATACGCTACTAAGCTAAAAGTGTATCCTTCAAATCCTGCTCACAACTGTGTTTCAGACCCCTTCACAGAGCTGAATAAGAAAAGCGACCAAATGTTATCAACCCCCTTGAACTTCGTGTGGAACCACACCTAGAATCTGCTAATATACATTTGGACGAAATAGCACTAATTCAAACTCGTAAAAAAGTCTCCATTGCTTAACCCTAAACCAGTATTTAATTTCGAAATACGAAAATATAAAAAGTCTGACACTAATCCTCTGGTTATCCAGCAAGAGTTTGCAAAAATAAAATCTGAACATCCCGAATACTTGCCTATATACACAGATGGATCTAAGGATGGGGACAGGGTGGTCTCTGCAGCTGTCTTCGGAGACCGGGCAGCAACTCTCCGACTTCCATCCTCAATTTCGATATTTACTGCTAATGCCAATGCTATCTATTTAGCACTCCAATTTGTAGCTTCATCGCGAAAAAGTAAGTTCTTAATTTGTTCTGATTCTCTTTCATGCCTATTGGCAATCGAAAGTCGAAAGTCAAAACACCCAGTTGTTCTGAAGATTGTTGAGATTTACAAGTCACTTGTCGCTATAGGCAAAGAAGTCATTTATATTTGGATCCCTAGTCATGTAGGAATCTATGGAAACACAGTTGTTGACCAGGAGGCAAAGGATGCATTAGATAATGGGGTGGCGGATTGTCTAGTGCCTTACACTGACATGAAGGCAATAATAAGTAAACACATCCAAAATATATGGCAAGAAAGATGGGACTTGCTAATAAATAATAAATTACACGGAATACAATCAGAGTTTAAACTTCTTGGTTCGTCTGGAAAAAATAGGACGGAATAATTTGTTCTGACAAGGTGTCGAATCGTACATACACGAACAACTCATGGTTATATTTTATATAAAGAAGACCGACCTGAGTGTATTCCTTCCGTGTAATTGTGCTTACACAATACAACATGATTTACTTGACTGTGTCGATAAGGCCGACATACGTCGAACATTTTATACAGCCTATTCTCTTAAAGAATTATTTACAAACGTCGCAGGCGACAAAATTATTCAATTTTTAAAAGCTGTTAATATATATAGTAAAATATAAGTTTATATTATCCAATTTTTAAATTTCATCAAATCTGCGTACGATTTTATCTTTTAGAAGTTGTTTTATCTGTACATAGCCATACCTTTTATATGACTGTTTTAGTTATAAACTCATAATATAATCAACAGTTCACGCCACGATATAGCTGAAATATTTGCTGAAGTTGGCGTTAAACAACAATCAATTAATCAATCAATCAATCAAGTTTTCAGATGAGTTCAGATCTCAGTCACTATACATGGTAGGATCATGTAACACTTGCATATGCATGCAACACTGATGAAAGGTCAGCATCCAGGCAAAATTAGGTCACTTTGACCAAATTTTTTATGCTTGATTGATTTACATTCAAGTTTTTGGATGAGTTCAGATCTCGGTCACTTTACATGGTAGCATCATCTAACCTTACATATGCATACATCTTGGATGGTAAATCAGCATCCAGGCAAAATTGGGTTACTCTGACAATGTGCCATAACGAAGCGAACTCTTTAATCGTTGATTACCTATGAATTCCTTTGGATTATCTTGATGCAGGCTCTCAGTTTGGAGTTGAACAGATTTTTTTGTAGCATTTACTGTTTCCAATCTGTAAGGGGTCAAAAGGGCTATTTTTTGTATTTTGTCCAGTTTGTTTTCAGCTAGTTACTGAATCAATTTGTTTCTTCTTGTGACCATCTAATTACTGTGTCCTCATTCATTTTGAGGTAAACTGCTTGTTATAGGTATTTAAATGTTGTAAATATTCTATAATGCATTTTATTCATTGTTTTTATTTTGTACGGCCTTAATATTATGTAATTCGTTTGACCAAGTTATGTAACTTGTTTACAATAAACAATGGTCAGGTTATTACACCTTAGAACATGTAGATTTTTCTAGGACATTGACTTAATATTTAACACATGGAAATTTCTAGGGGTTTTCCTTACACAATCATTAAAGTCATATGATTATTAGCTGATTAGAATGTTATAGTTATATCTTGTGATGATTTTTCTGATGTAATTATATAAGGTAGCTGAAAAGGGTTAAGTCAGTCAGTTTAATAAGTTTATACAGGATTAATTGGTTTATACAGGATTATCACGCACATCTTTTGTATTGGAAATCGACATCAATTATTGTGAATCTATTATCCACTATTTAGTGAGGATTATAAGGATTATTCTATTGGACATTTATTGGTGGAATTAAGTGAACTATTCATTTGGATTATTACTTGGACTTCATTATTGTCAGATAGGTCATATATTGCATACTTAATTTGTATAATTATTATTTTTCTCTTATCAAAAGTTAATTTTAAGCCAATTTTGTTTTATCTTTGCTGACTTCAATTTACAATTATTTATTGATCGTTTCTGCCACATAACAGAAATTGGGGGCTATCGTCCGGGATCTACGAAATTGTTTAGAAAAGATAAATTATTATATTTTTGTTAAATAGCAATTTTTTTTAAAAGTCAGCAAAAATTTTTTACAAGATGTCAATTGATCCAGAACAATTCATGTCTACGTGTCAGGTGGAGAATTTTGAGAAGCTAAAAAAAGAATGAGTTGATTATTTTAGGAAAGCATTTAAAATTAAACGTCCAATCTGGAATGAGAAAATTAGAAATTCAAAATGTGATTGCAAATTATTTTGTTTAAGAAGACATTTTTGATGTATCTGTTTTGGAAACTTTTGACGTTCAAATACATTGTTGTACCTGATTTGGAAATTAAAACATTAGAAATTCGGAAAGAATTAGAAAATTAGAATAAGACATGTTTAATTATTTAATGAACATCATTTCCGACGCATAGAGACAGTATTTTCGATCGAGACATTGTGGACATCGATTCCCTTATTTTTTGATCCTGTGAATGAGTTGTTTCCCTTCGAAGGATCATTCGTTTGTATTTTTACCCACGGCGCATCAGATTGCCGAAAACGTGAAAATAATCAGCGTTCAGCAAATATTGGGATTAGGGCTTACTTATTTCATAGATGTCGCCACTTGTAAAATTTCAACACGGACAATGGTGCCTAAATCCTTTCTTTTTCCCTCTGCAAAATCGATGTACAGATATCCGGATTTTTCTCGTGTCTCTGCGGTCTAGGGGGTGGGGCATTTGTAAAAAATATTTTTTTCTGTTAATTAATGTTTTATTTAATTATTTTTTATGTTTCCTTTGTCGAATTATTCACTTAAACTATTGGAATCGAGCATACGAAAAGGGTTGTGAAAATGGATCGGAATTGCCTTAACCTACCTGTGTGAGTAAAACACAAAAAAAAACACACCACATCCAATAACCCGAATATCAAGAACCTAAAATTCCATGAGAAGACAAGGACAACCCAACGACCAACATATTCCTGACTTGGGACAGGTGCAAAAATTGCAGTGGGGTTCCACTCGTTTTCTTGGTTCCGAACCCTAAATATATTTCGTATAACAACATCATCAATTATGAAAGAAGAACATGATATTGTGAAATGCCAAATACTGCCAATATTAAAAACTTTTAATTTTTTTACGGTGTAAAGCATTAAGGACCTGATCAATATCTTTGCCAACAAAAACCAGAAGTAAAGAACTAACAACAATACTTTATTTACATCCTTTATGAATAAGTTTGTTGAACGGATTAATAAGTTTAGAAGAACATTTTTTTAATTTATGCACTTTGTAAATGATATTTCCGTGGAAGTTTGGATGTTTCCTTGATAAGTCAATGTATCTATATTAAAATTTCTTTTTTTATTATGGCCTTATGTATTCCTGTAGTTGGCGATCGCAATTCTGGAATACCAGAATTGTTAACAAAATTCTGGAACGAAAATTTATTCAAGAATTGTTATTTTTTTAAAATTTTTTTCCAACAAATCTGGAACATTGTGATATTCCAGAATTGTTACAGTTTGAGATTTTTTTTAGCTTGTGACAATTCCAGGGTTCAGTGCAGAAAGGTTCTATCTGCACTTTTGGTCAATTTTGAGTTATATTTGTTAAAACCATTGTAAAAGTGTCTTCTTTCATGTCACCAAATATCTAAAGCATACCATAATAGGTAAGCAATAAATTTATAAATGTGATAAGGTTCTATGTGCAAATTGCATATTTTAGTTAGAGCAGTAAGGTTATATCTACACATTATATTTCAAGATAAAGCACAATGATTCTTCTTAATTAGATAAATCTTATGTATTTTGTCTGTTTGTTCATCTCACATTCACATTTTACGCAGGTGACCTTATTTTCTTTATCTCAATTTGTATTTTCAGAATAGAGCATTAGGGTTTTTGTTTTTATATTTTAATAATTGTGTCATCCATGGCCTTTGATCAAGTAAATGGAATTGCAGTTGTTAATTTATTGATAATTACTTGGGTGATAACTTCAATTTGAAATTTTGATGCCTTGATTGAATCTAGTGAATTTACCTCAGTGGAGTCCATAGACTAAAATTACAGACAAAAATACAGACAAAAGTTACAGACAAAAATGGAAGAATGGTCATCCATGTGTTCCAGTATTTTTAGGATGTTTGTTCTGTAAAAACTCATGGACATGACTACTGATCTTGATGGAACTGGTGTTGTTGGTGGAACTTGTGTAGTTTTGTTAATTGACGAATACCTGTTAAATCACACGTGGCAGGTGCCACAGAGTTACAGAGAGACAATATGGATGTTTTGACCAGCAGACACTTTGCAATCAGCCAGCAATAACATACGGCCTAGACTACAAAACTCTTACCAATTATTCATAAAGTAGTTTTACCAAACACCGTTATTTATTCTATCAAGCAGAGAGCCTACTTGAAAATTTAGACAGAACTTCGCCCCCAGGACTGTAAACCAAAGTGTAAATTTTGTTCACCCAGATACAGCTGGGAGTCCACACGCAAACTACTTAGTCCTTAAATTGAGCTATAAGTTCTGACTCAAAGAAATGAAAGGGATTCTTCTCATAAATATGCTCCCAAACTACCTAGAGGATAAGATTTGGTGTGACAGTAGGGCAATACTGGAAATCAAGCTTTCGAAATATAAAACATCATGGCACATATTGTAGAGCAGTCCATGGTATCATTTACATAAAGACTACATGAATAACAAACAGCCCTTTTCAGAGCAAACAACATATTTCGAAAAGAATCTAAATTGTTATTCTGTAAAGTCTTATCGTACATGTAATTCAATTTTTTTAATAAACTGCGGAGTCAAATTGTTAATGTGCACTATTTAAAAAAAATCATCAAATAAATTGAAACAATATTGATTTTAGTAATTAGTGTTTAAACGGTAACAATTCTGGAACAACAAGCCTTGAATAAATTGTTCAATTAATTAGCTTTATTTAAAATTTTAACAATTCTGGAACAACAATTTCTAGAATAAATTTTTTTTCCAGATTTGTTCACAATTCTGGTATTCCAGAATTGCGATCGCCAACTACAGGAGATCCAAAGTGTCTAATGATTTTTTGATCTGCTTATTTTATATGATAAAATAACATATCGATCATGACATTGCCTTCAGGATGTCATATTAACTTGTAGACACATTAAAATGCTACTTTCATAGAATGGACAGAAATAATAATTCTCTTATGATACGCCCTTGCACAAACAGGTATTTTGCGGTAAACAAAACTTTTTTATGGACCACTTTAAGATCTCATTTTTTTTTCGTGACAAACATCACCTAGTAACAGTGTTGTTATTCTAAACATAACAGCGAAGTCACAAGCAAGAAAACAAAGAACATAAGTTTGTCACTAAACATTTACTGTATTTATTTATGGAAATCACACGAAATAGTTTTAACGACTCGAAAGAATTGCACATCGGTGGATATTAACTAGAGTAATTTAATTTCAAAGTATAATAAACGAGCCTACGATTAACAATTTTTATAGTTATGAGAGCTATAAATGTCTTTTCGAGAATGTCATAATATGCATCAACAGAAATATCAATAGATTTGATCATAAGGGCATTCTAAAATTCATCAAGTGAGAAATACACAAGGCAATAATTTTCTTAGCACAAAACAAATTCTTTGGGGAAAGGCAACCATCCTTGAAATTTGGAGCAACTTTTGTCAGATTTCCTGGATCATTAACATATTATATTTGCAATTCTTCAATGAATATGTTCCAATTTTCCTCTAGAAACACCTATAACAACTCCTTCAAATGCCTGTATTTTGTCCATTATAAGTTCTATAGAATTCTCAATGTATACTAATTTGTACTGCCTGAAGGGGTTTACCCTGATACTCCAGTGATGACTACTTATTTGGTAATGGATAAAATTATACAGAATCTCCAATTTTGGGCTATGAGATAGTTGTCTTAAACTGTCTTTTGTTTCGTTTCCTCGACATAAATTAATCCACAAGAAGATCACTTAATTATAACATATTCCATTTAGTTTTGAGAAATTCCACTTCTAGTCTCAAGTCTGAACTTTTTTAACAATGTGCAGAAGCTAAACATTTAGCAATTCTTGAAAAGTGGACTATCGACACAATTTTAGACGAATGTAATGTATTTTCAGCAGGAA
Organism: Modiolus philippinarum; assembly: GCA_002080025.1. Taxonomy (NCBI): domain Eukaryota; kingdom Metazoa; phylum Mollusca; class Bivalvia; order Mytilida; family Modiolidae; genus Modiolus; species Modiolus philippinarum. Next base: position 44,226 of record MJUU01032258.1, read on the forward strand.
CTCTTCATGCAATCTGTTGCATCATCTTACGTCCGAATTTTCCATACTTAGACAGTCATTGCAGTTTTGCATTATTCCAAACGCTAAAATTTTAGCCAAATGTCAGAAAAGCTCATGTTTGAGACAGAGAATGGAATTTCTCAAAATTAAATGAAATGTGTTATTAATGATTTAAAATCTGATCGTGACGACAAATAAGGTATTTTCATGTGGCATCCGATTCGAATTCCTGTCCTAATACTTGATGGACACGAAGAAATGAATCCAAGGCAATTTTTAAACATAAACTCATTACTAGTCTTTTTCAACTCTTCCTCTAACGCTTTTATACGGTAAACACACCTCGAAAATACTGCTTGTATATTTTGACCTTTCTCCATTGCAATGACCCGTACATGGTCTTCTTCATTTATCCACACAAATGTATTTGCCTCCCTATTGATGAAAATACCACGAGCATCTGGCCAATGTCGCCAAATACCCGCTGAAAGGGTCATGGTATTATCTGGATTCTGAAAAAAAACTCCCGATGATCGTAGCACTCTTTCTTGTTCTAGTGTCATTCCGTCAGGTTTAGACAGATATGATCGAGATCCGTTCAGTGGGTAATAATCACCAGCCAAACAACCGTCGTTATGTTCCATTAATGCTTGAACTACCATCTTCTCAATTGACCTTCGTTCCTTGAATGTTATAGCAGCTGGCAGTCTAAATCCTTTGATTGATCGAACACATCGAATCCGACACGTTATGACGTACCTCCCAGACGGATCAATCGGAGCCTGAATAAGTTTTTCAATACTCATACCGGACTGTAACGTTTTATTGATAACATATCCATCGTGGCGCAGGCTGATAATGGGTTCAAATAAATCGCGAAATAATTGATAGCTCTCTTCGTCGCCGGCAACGATTCTACAATTTTCTAACTGTTCATGTCCAAGATTATCAATTCCATCTTTTATACATCTTGCAAAACTGATACCTAATTCAGTTTTCTTCTCTTTGAGTCTTGCATATAACTCAGGCTTTGATCTTAAAACGTCAACCATATAACTAAAATGTTGAGATAAATCCGGTAAATCATCTGGAGGGTTTGCTACTGAAAATGTACACTTTTTCTCGGGGCAGATATATTCTTTATCACCCAGTCCAAGTTGTATCCATACTGGAAGATAAGTGCGATTGGTGAAAGGCCGTTTGGAGGGTAACTACTTGGTACGTCAGACATCGTATAATCTTTAAAGAAAAGTACAAAACTATAATATAAAAACAATTTACAACCTGCAAAATGTGTGATAAAGGCTAAAAGATTTTTATCAAATTATTATCACTCATCTAATGATATGTTGAAAATATTGAAGTTATTTATTTAAATCAAGCTTGCTGATATTTTATTTAGACCTGTTTTACTACTAAGTTTCATGTTTCGATTTATGGATTTCATAATGTTTTGATTTGATCTACACTGAAGAGACATAAGTTGTCAACATGCGCATTGCAGAAACTAAATTCACAGTCAGCTTTTACACAAGTTTCGGTTTATCGATGTCCAAATGTTTTGAACTGATGAGTATTGAAGAAACATAAGTTGTCAAATTGAGCATATGCAGAACCTAAATTCACAGTAACTTTTGAATTTTGTTATTTTCCCCCTTTTGTCATTTTAGACTTTGATTTGTTACGCTTTTGTTTATTTAACCTTTTAATTCTGGCCTTCTACACCATTTTTATTTTGTTTATTAATTATTTTAATCATGTGTCACAACGGTATATCTATCCTTACATATATTAATATTTCTAATTTTCAATTTTCTTTTAATATCCAAAATATCATCTTCAGTGCTCACTTTTAAAGCACAAATGGCTAATTTTATTAGATAGTATCAGTTGTGGACTTCAAGATTTATCTAAAATATTAGACTTAAGTGTTGGTTATATATCAAAACTTTTCAAATCGTAGAAAGTAAAGATTTTGGGTTTTCTAAATTTTCAGATTTGCAATTGGAGTGACAAATTCCTATCTCTTTGCAATGTATAACAAGTTAAAATTTGATGCAGTGTGATAGATTGTGTTTGGAAACTTTGGTAGAGCTCGACAAAAACACGTCTTTACCGAACTTCACATTTATTAAGAGAGACAGTTATCTACAATACAATTCCGGACATTACATAACGGACATGAACAAATTACGGAACAGAATTACACATAAAAACATATACCCATTACATCCCCCGGCCAAAGAAAAAGGTTGCTTCAACTTTTTCCCATGTGGAATTCAGTTCTGAAAATCAATAGTAAACTTTTAATGATAAAACTTCTTACTCACTATTCATCGTACACTAAACTCGCTATACTCCGTACAGTTGACTCACTATACAAGCAGTCGTACAATTGACTCGCAACAAAGCGTACATTTACTCGGTACCTTTTGTTCATTAATTTCACTCAACGTAGATAATATTGCAGGGAAATACATTCATCGTAAAACATTGCAGACATTTGAATGAATATTGGAATCATGTTTGTCATATTAAGTGGCTTTTACAGAACACGCTAAATGGAATCACTAGAGACCTTACTCTGATGTAGTGGAATAATGTAGGAAGTGAAGATATATGAAAAGAGACTAAAATAAAATTATCAGTTACACACTCTTTCTTACTGTCGGTATACCTTAAAGATTGTTCATTCACAGACTCTCACAGAAAAAAAAATAAAACTTTCAAACGTTCACTTAAAACAAAATTACAAGGTTATTTGTGATTGTTATTTGAATTGACCACTGACATTGACTCGTAATATATCGTCTTGTTTTACAGTTGTAGTATATAGAATCCCTATTATCTGTCATTTAACTGCATAAAGGGGGGGGGTAGTCGGTACAAATTTCATAAACATACATGAATACTATATCAAGAATTAACACACACTAACAAATTCTCCATGACTTTACACCAAGTAAGTTAATGTTTTAACTTCTATACTCGAAGAATATATGTAAAAATAAAGTATGCAAACAAATATTGGAAATAACCGTTTGGCAATCCGATCATCAAATTGAACAAAAATATAGTCACAAAAACGAATTAAATCAGCAGAATATCCAAAGTTTCATTATGACACGAGACGTAATTAATTGTTGTCATGAGATAAATCTCACCGACCAAGACTTATACTTTGGTCAGTTCAAATTTTCAAGTTGATACAAAATACTGCAGTATACGTGATATGAAAAATGTACTTGAATAAGGGAAAGCACAAAATAAGTCGTCTTCACAAAATTCATAATGAAATACTGGTACAATGAATGTCACAATTTGGCATATGGTCCATTTTTGCTATTTGGCGAATATATACATGCTTCTGTCATATACACGGTGATGAATAGATGAAAGTACAAAGAATTCTTCATGGTGATGAATAAGAGAATGCACAAATAGCTCAGACATCTTCATCTACTTATTAATTATTGCATATTTATAGCTAATGCAATAGTCGAAAAACAGCCATGAATTGAATCTCACAGACTTGAAATTTTTAAATGATTTATGATTTAGGATTATTATAAAGACAGCAACTGGAACATCATGGACTAAATCTCAGTGTTTCGCATGGCTAAATTGATATGATAAGTTCGAGATATGAGATGAATCTCACGATCTCAAAACAAAGTAACATAATATATACATTATATACAAGGCGGAGCCTTTGTCTGCAGTAACTTCCGCGCTTATGGTCCTAATTGTTCAGTCTTTAACCAGAAAGCGTTTTGCGCAGGTTCCCCTGTTATATGTACAAGGTACATCGTCTTCCCATTCAAAACTTTTTCGGCAAGAAATCTTTTAACTTTAACTGCGGAGGAATCATCTATTTCGTTTTCAATTTCACTTGGATTGATGAAATTTTTGTCTCTAAACCTTGCCGGTTTTATAATACTTCTTTTTGCTCTCAAATTTGGTTGGTTAATCGGATTTTGTACAGTCGTGTCGCTACCGGAATTCTTCGTATTCACTGTAACAGACGGGTCTTCAGTTTGTTCAACACTATCATTATTGATTTCGTGTTCCGTGGATTGTTGTTCTGAAACTATGTGTTCGTCTTTATCGTGAAGTTTATCGTGAGTAGTCACTTGATCAATGAAATGTTTCACTGGGTTCGTTTTTCGTACATAGGCCGGTTTGAGTCTGTTGATGTGAACAGCTTGGGAAAACACTTTGCCCGTTTTTGGATCTTTTAAAGTATACATGTGAGGACTGTTGACTTTGCTGATAATATACGGGCCAGCATATTTAAACTTAAATTTTTGTCCCTGTCCTGTCGGGTCTTTTGCAAGATATACATAGTCATTTTCTTTGAATGAGAGATTTGAATTTCGATTTGTGTTCACTCTCTCCATCATTTTAACTTGTGATTGTAGAGAATATTCTTTCACTTGGTCACGGATAATGTTAATTTTCTGGCAATGAGCTTTCAGATAAAAGTGGCAATCTTTCGGTATAGTAATCAAATTTGTGTCAGTTACATGTTGAGACAAGGGAAAACTGGGCCGTGTCCCGTAAACAATTTCGAAAGGCGAAAATTTCAGACTGGTATTCACAGAATTATTAATTGAGAATATAAATACAGGTAAAATATCCTCCCAATTTGAACCTTTTACAATATATGGAGTCATGCGTTCAGCCAATGTTCTGTGAGATCTCTCACAAGCACCAAGGCAATGATGGGTAAAACTCGGGGTGAAATCTTGCTGAATGTCGAAGAGACGACACACTTCCTGAAAGCACTTGCCCATAAACTCAGAACCTTGGTCACTAACGATTGTCTTACAAACACCAAAATTTGTCATCATTTTGAAAAGCGCTTGAGCTACAGTAATATTGTCAGTATTGGGAATAGGGTCGGCATATACCAATTTACTGAATAAGTCAATGGATGTGAAGACATAGCGATTGCCTTTTTGAGATATAGGTACGGGTCCATAAAGATCTATTTCCCACACTTCAAATGGTGCTGCAGGAGTAGGAAACGAAACTATTGCCGCCTTTGTGTTTACTTTCGTAATTTTTCTGCTTTGACACTCATGGCAAGAGCGAATGTATTCTGAAACTTTTTGACTTAGACGTGGGAAATAATATTGTTCTTGAATTAAATCCATCGTTGCTTGAATACCGCCTAAAGGAGAATCATGATATAATGTCAGAACAGTTTTAACAGCAATTTCAGGCAAGACTAGTTGAAATGAATTTTTGATCTGTAAACGTTTTGATTTTACGTTTCGTGAATGAAAAAGTAAGTTATCTATGAGACAAAAATCTGGAACTAACAAAATAACTTTTCAAGCGTCTTTTTGAAGTTCCGGCAATTTCTCATTTTCCAAAAATTGGTTAATTTTGTTGCAATAAGAGTCTTTTCGTTGCAAATCACGAATAGAGTCAGCACTAAAATCACTTTGGCGGAAAACTTCAATTGCTTCTAAAAATTCCGCAATCGAATCATGTGTTTCAGAATCGTATAGTCCATAAGTTTCATAATTTTCAGTTTCATCTGTATTGTTTGTTTCGGATTTGTCATTTGCGTCAGAAATATTACCATTTGAATTCAAGATTTCTTTAATCGATCCATTATTGTTTTCCTTTGGATTGTCTGATAACGATTTATTTACACAATCTAAATTATTTTCACTTAATTCTGGAATTTTTATTTGGTCATAATTGTCTAATTCTGGTTTGCTATCTTCCTTGACTACCGATTTTTGTAATAACAATGTATTTTCTGTGTCAGATTTCTGAATTTTAGCACGAAAGCCCATTTTAGGTGTTCTAAATTTTTTCCGAAAACGGCGTTTCAAAACGTCATCATTTTCAAAATTATCTTCCGTATCGGCGTCATATAAATTGTCATTTTTGTTGTGTAAAACTGGTCTTGTACGTATTTGATTTTGCAAAGCAATATGGTTTACACATAAATTGTCACTATCACTTGAATCTGATTTTAGCAATAAATTTGAGAATGATTGTCCATTCAGAACTTTTATATTGCCGATGTTTTCCACAACATAAGGGAAATTTGGATCGTCTTGATCCGGACTGTCTATAGCTTCGTCTGTGTTTATGTTACATCTACTCAAGGCGTCTGCAACTTGCATCTCTCTGGCAGGTTTATACTTTAGTTCAAAATTAAATTGTTGCAATATTGCGATCTATCTCTCATATATTGCCCCTTTTAGTTGATTTTGGAATAGGGGTTTTAATGCCTGGTGGTCGCATTCTACTATAAATGGGCGTGATCTAAGATATGAAGCGCAGTCTAAAATTGCGGTAACCATGGCAAGAAGTTCAAGTTTTGTGAGTCCATAAGATTTCTGCCACTTACTTAAAGTTTTGGATCCGAAGCGAATTACTTTGATATCAGTTTCATCTTTATTCGGATTAGTTGGAACTTTCTGATATAGAACATAACCTATGCCTTTTCATGAAGTGTCTACACCAATGTAAAACGGCAGTTTATAGTCCGGAAAGGCAAGAATAGGCGAGTTAATAAGCAGGGATTTGACTTTGTCAAAAGCATTTTGTTGTTCTATTGTCCAGTTAAAGCGCACAATTTTTTTTAAGAAGTCTAGTAAGAGGCTCTAATTCAGCACTAAAATTTGGTATGTTTTTCCGAAACCAGTTAAAAAGACCTATCAAACGTCGAAGTTCTTTGCAAGAAGTAGGTACTGGATAATCCTGGATAGCTTTGATGCGACCTGGTGGCGGTTGAATGCCATCTTTAGAAATTTTGTGTCCCAGATATATACAAGATGATTGTGCAAATTCGCACTTTTTCGGCCCAAGCTTAAGACCAGCTATCTTTAGCCTGTTAAAAACTTCATTTAGATCTTTAATGTGTTGGTCGAAGGTTTCAGATATAACAAGAATATCATCCAGATAACAGAGCACAGATTTGAAGGTAAGCCCTTGTCCATGAGAAGCTGAAAGGACGAAGGCGATGAACTAAGTCCCATCGGCAAACGGAGAAATTTGAAAGTACCTTAACAGGTGTTGAATGCCGTGTAACGTTGACTGCTTTTTGAAATGGGAAGCTGAAAAAATCCACTGCTAATATCTATAAGTGTTAGAAAGTTTTGTCAGAAAAGGATTCGGCAAGATCTTGCAGATCGGGAATTGAGTAACTGAATTGTTGGCATTGAGAATTTAAATAACGAAAGTCACAACAGAACCTAAATTTCGAAAGACTACCTTCTTTTGATGTATTGCTTGCTGTATTGTTACTACGGACCTTTTTGGACACAAGAACAATAGGGCTAGTGATAGAAACGTCCTCCGACTCGTCTACTGGTGATATAATTCCCTGTTTAAGGAGTTCATCAAGGTGATTTCTCAAAATTTCTTTTTTTTCAGGGGTAAGGCGATACGACCTTTGATTTTTGGGTTTATAATCAGGTTTCAGTGTTATTTCATGCTGAACTACTTCAGTGTAACCCAATTCGGGATGATTAGGTGTTACAAATAATGACTTATGACTTTGCAAAAACTGGACTAACGTCGTCTTTTCATTTTCGGATAGATGATCCGGAATATTAAAATAAGAAATAAATTGTGAGTCTATTTTCTCATCACCTATTTTGGATTCTGACAACTGAATATTATTTACAAAATGTTTATCACTTTTCTCATCAACCGGTACAAACACATAATCACCATTTACAATCTCAAATTCGACAAAAAATCTGTTCTTTATTCAAAACCACATTTTCATTTGTAAAATTTAGTATCTTAAAAGGCATAGTGTTATTTTTGCTAACAGTAGCTACACATTTCGCAGCCAAAAGACCATGTTTATCAATGTTCTTCCCAAAACAAATTCCTTGAGTTCCGTATCGTACATGACCTTTTAAGGTACCCCATACTAACATTTCTGTATTAGGAGGAATTGTTAATTGTTTTTGAGTACGAACTTTCATGTATTTACATGTTGTTGTTTTATTACTAAAATCAAGAACAATTTTCTTTGAAAACAAATGATTTGTTCCCAAAATTAACGGATGAGATGTTTGAGACAAAATGTAAACTTGTATCCAATGTTTTCCTTGCGGAACAGAAATTTTTACATCAGCCGTGCCACAAATATTAATTGATTGGTTGTTCGCTAAAGTAACAGTTTCTGATGCAGCACTAAATTTGGACTTAAATGAATCGGGAATTGAATTGTAGCATTGTTGGGATATCACATTAATCGAACTTCCTGTATCAATTAGGGCTGAAATTTCTAAATTTGATATGTTGACGGGTAAGTATAAAAATTTGGAAGTTTCACAATATTCATTACTATCAGTTGATACATCAATATTTTCATTTGTAGGGTTTTTATATTTGTATCGTTATTTATGTTTGTCTCTTGTTTTCATTATTGTTTTTTTTGCTTGTAAATTGTGGCATGTGATTGTGTTTCCTGGCCATTGTAGGTGTTTGCTGTTTTCCTGTTTTTGTAATTTGTACATTGTTACATCTTTGTGTATTAAAATTTTCAGATAACGGAGACGGACTGCGGGCACTTGCTACTTTCCGCCCGAGGGATCGTGCCATGTGGCCCCCGGGTTCCTGTGGTTTTCCGGGTAAGCACGCTTTACACACTGAGCAACAATATGACCAAACTGTCCTCCTATTCTACATTGACTTGTTGGATTTATATTACCTTGTTCATTCGAATTGCACGCTCTTGAAAAATGATTTGGAGCACCACATTTTCGACATAGATTATCTTGATTTGGTTTGTTATTATGTTGTTGTCTTGTGCGTGGACGTGTGGGGCGTTCAGTATTAAAGGCATGATTAAATTTGTCGTTTGAGTTGGAACTTTTCTCATTATGTGTCAAGCTGGCAATTTTGAATTTGAGCATTCATTTCATCCATTATTAACTTTTTAAAGTCTTCCAAAACATTCATACTAACAAAAGTATCTGATGAAGGCTTTGTAGCGGCAACTAATAGTTCATCGTCATGCCTGTACCCATAGGCCTCTCCCATTTTAGCAGAACCTAAAGCACTTGTACTTTCTTTATGGTTGCCGGCACGAACAAAAAATGCGAGCTTTTGAGGTAGACCCAAAATAAATTTGTTCAAAATCGGATTTTCCTAAAATATGCCCCTTTTCAACCAAATTAGCATAAAAATCATCGATTGATTGGCCCGGTGATAATTTCATGTTTTCAAATACTTCACTTTCTAAAAGCATTGCAGGGCTTTGCCAATCAACACTTGTATATTGTTGCTTAAATGCGGACTCAAAAGCTCCCCATGACTGTTTGTTATCTGATGGTAAAATGTTAAACCACGTCAGTGCAGGGCCATTTAAATGCAAGTGGCATGCTGCAATTTTGCGAGCATCTTCATGAGGCTTGATGTTGTGTAAGATCGTGTATGACTCAAATTCTGATAAAAATTATGAGGCATTCTCGTGGGGATAGCCTCCAAACTTTCTACATGTGGCTATTTTATCCATGATATTGTCGTTATAAAAAGTGTGAAATAATACGTTTGTATCAGATTGAAAAACTGGTTTTGTTGAGTCACTTGAATCAGTATGCTTCACATGTAACGGATTAAATTTAGATGTTTTTGGCGTTTGAATTAATGGGATTTCAAAATCACTTTTACTTGAGTCTTGAGTAGAATTTGCACCATAATACTCGTTTTCTTGAAATTGATTATATTCTAGAAAATCATCTGATAATATTGAATCATTATCACTCGGCAATGACGACACGAATTACAAAATATGATATGAATTATAATAAATAATTGTTTAATGAGAAAACTCTCACATAAACAATTAAGTTTTGAGAAATAAAAAGCAAAATCAAATACAATAAAACTCAGTGTTCATAATTGTGCAATGAGATCAATCTCACCTGCAAATTGATAGTTTGTTACAATCCTCTCCGATGCGCAAAGAAAGTCGTATCAACCACAAATTGGCAAGATCAGGATTGGGATGAATACCATCATCATATAGTCCGTAATGATTAGAGTATTTTCCGTAATTGTCCGATCTGTGCTTCCGTACTTGTTCAAGTTCAAGATTGAAACTTGGCGAGTTAGCATGTAAAACTAAGTTGGTCTGTCTAATAAATGAATTGACTTCACTGATTTGACCTTCTCAAATTTTGTCATCAGATCTGTATTGTTCGGCATTTTTCAGGTTCCAAAGATATATAGGGTAATATGGCAGTTCGAGAAATATCAAGTTTATAGATTGGTATCCAGAGATGAATTTGTAAATTTCTCTGTACTGTTTACAGATATGTGCAACCCTATCATTATCATTGGATTTCAAGTAAATAAAAGGACCTGTTTTTCCTGTCAGATCGCAGGTGCCTAACCAAATGTATAAAGTTAGATGTACGGACCCAAGCTCAGCAAATTTGTCCGCTAGATTGTCTCTTAACCACTCAAACTGACTTTGGGTGTCCTTCCCGGAGCGCCACCAAAAGAATATTCAGGGTGAACATCTGGATGTAATGCTCTCTCTAAATATTTGCCCTTACTGTCGGAAAGTACAAAAGGAATTTTTCTAAGCACACTTGGAATTCTTTGGTTCAGTTTGTAAATTTGTTTATTTACTCTGGATAAACTCATAAGTATGTTATTTGTCACTTGAAAAATATTAAACTAAAAAATGTTCAAGTATGAAAAATGAAAAAAAAAAACCTTGCATAAAATTCTCACAACATGGCGACGTGAACCACGTGGGATGATTACTCGATTCTATTATTTTTTATGCATTATTGAAAATTGACGTTATAACTTGAATGTAGTTAGTGTTCTCAAAATTCAAACTAATTGTCATGAACTTATTTAGGGATTTCCACCATGTAATAGATTGTGTTTGGGAACTTTGGTAGAGCTCGACAAAAACACGTCTTTACCCAACTTCACATTTATTAAGAGAGACAGTTATTTACAATACAAATCCGGACATTACATAACGGACATGAACAAATTACGGAACAGAATTACTCATAAAAACATATATTCATTATTGGATTCACGTACGTACCAAAATAGACGAAAGAAGAGGAAGATGCAATGATTGCAATGATTAAAGATAAAGATTTTACAACGGCAAAGTCAAAATTACAATAGGACAAAAAATTCATTGGTAGGACAATTCCTTAAACAAGAACTACACACCATAAATCTGTGGAAAACCTACAGGTTCTCAATTGGAAATTTTAGGTTTTCAAGGTAGTCTTTCAGAAACTGTTCTCTCAACAAAAACCAGACCAATGGTTTCCAATAATACTCACAGAATTATGTAATGAATGTAAGCTGAAAGCTTCTTTCAGTAATGTTCTGAAATTCTGTGAAGGCGTAAAAGAAAGTATATGTCAAAGTAGTTCAGCAGCGCTTCCGGGAAGTTTGATGAAGGATGTTTGAAACCAAGAATATGCAAAGTTGTGACACTTGTAGCTGAATAGGAATGCCGAAATGAGAAGGTTTTGCAGTGAACTACTTATATATAGACAATATCAGCATTTCATGTCACATCGACTATCAAAAATACTAGATTTAATAAATGAGCTGATAGCGTTGTTCGATGTCTAGCAGGGGCGTAGCTGAGATCAAAATGATGTGCAAGCAAAAATGTTATAGGTGATGACCCGCGAAGCAGTGAACCCACCTCGCGTAGCGAGCTGGGCTTACGGCATGGCGTTTGGGGGACGCTCAAGGCCCCAGAAGCTCTCGGTAAAATGATGCAAAATTTTGCAATCTGGCTGTCTCCTGGCATCTAATTTCAGTCCGAAAAACATAGTTTTTTAAGACAAAAAGATAAAAATAAAGACTTTTTTTTATCAAAGAAAACAACAAAACTCACAGTCTCAGGTTATAGCAACTTTAAAAAATCATGTGTAAATAAATAAATAAAAAAAAATACTGAAATTACTGTATATTTAGTTTCTGCATATTGCCATTTCAACAGTTTGTGTCTCTCCAGTGCAGATCAAACCAAAATATTTGGAAGACCGTACTCAAAAATTCGTCAAATCTGATAGAGCACCATAACCATGTAGATGTAGATAGAAACAAACTATATATATATATATATATATATATAAATTTAAAGCCAAAATCAGCTAAGGATAGAGCTATGCAAAAGGCAGATCTCTGGTAATAAATAATAAAATGCCCATGTTGCTGTAAATCTAGTGTCTGCATATGGCTATTTCGAAAAAATGTGTTTGCCATTAGTATGCATTTATTGTGAAAGGTTGGCGTGAATGTTATATATACAAGAATAGTAAAATAGTTACATGGTAAAGCTTGGTAGGGGGCTAGTGGCAAGACCTCTGAAGCCAATTACATTGAATGTTTCGAAGATGGAAATATGGAACTTACAACAGTATGAGCCATCCTAACAGAGGACCCCGAGGGAACCCCGGGATATAGAAATAGGACCCAGTATCTCCGGCTTGCGGGGTGTGACCCCTCCTAAACGGAGGCTGACCCCGAGGGTCCCGGGATATAGAAATAGGACCCATTCCGTGGTTGTGCGGGATTAATAAATACACAACCCATCTTTCGGATGGGATGTAAACTCAGGTCCACGTGTTGGAAGAAATGCCACGCTTCCTGCACGTTAAAGAACCCTTGTAGTAAGCTCTTTTTGGGGTGGTCCGTAGGTGATCGGCTACAAGGCTAAATTCCCCGCCCTTGACGATTTCACCCTACTTTTCCAGTGGCAGTCAGAATTTCCCGTCCCATGGCCATTTCCATACCCCAAAGTGAATATTTATCAACAAACTTGTTCTCGTCTTGATATAGCTGAAATATTGCTGAGTAGACGTTAAACAATATTCAATCAATCAATCAATGTAAATCTCAAATTGTTGTGAAAGGCTTTCGGTCTAAATATTTCTATTAGTCGTGAACTTCAATGTTTCATTTGGCTGTTTTCATGCATGGTTTATAGTTAATTATTCCAAGTTAGGTTATGTCCGCCACCTGAATCGGTTTTCAGGGGCTCAAGTTCAGGGCTGCCGGGCGCGTCCCAATGTGGTGGATAGGGGAATGCCCTGTCTATGTGGGGTAGTCGAGTTATAATGCGGATAGTCTTACTGCGAACCATTGAAGCCAAGCTGTAAGGAAAAACGCCACGCCCCATGCAGTATAAAGACCCGTCTTTATTTCACGTTCAAGAGCAGACTCACAGGGACTCGTATATAAAAGGTTAAATTTCCTGCCCCTACCCATTTCTTCCATTTTTCAGTGGCAATCAAAACTCGTTACCTCTTTTGTCCCTTCCACCTTTATGACTTTCTTCTTTTACATTAATTTTTTGTATTGATTAATTTGTTCTCGTACTTATATAGCAGAAATATTGTTAACTGGACGTAAAACTCTAACAAATCAATCAATCAATCATTTGATATGGAATCAATTTCAGGTTTATTTTTTCTCTTCTCTCTTAATCAGAATTGTTTCTTTCTATTTTTTATGATGCGTTTGCTTTATATCTGATTTGATTAGGCATTTATAAATTCTCGGAACGGCCATCAGCAGAATTCAAATTCATGGAAATTAGTTTGTTGATAACAAATTGAATGTCAACGCAAAAATTCACTTGAGACAATGTGCGAATTTCAGCATGATTTTACTATTAAGTGTAGACTATAGTTCAAAGAAAAAGAAAGTATTTTTGGTATATGCATTTTACCTATAATAAATGAATGATTGCCAGTATGTACCAGAATTTATTCTAATGATCAAGGCGCACTTAGTATATACAGTAACGCATATTCGCATGATTCAGCGCAATACCACTTTGTCCCACGGAATAAGGTTGACTACTTCTTCCAATCTCTTTTCAATTTTAATTTCAAATAAATCAAAGGGATTGGATAACAGGCAAAGCCTATGTATATCCTTTCCCAAAACAAGATGGAATATATACATTTATCAACAAGAATAAAATATAGAATATACAGACCATGTGACACACAACCTATGTTTCAATATTGGAACATTTGTCAAGTATTATATGAAAACAGATGAAATATTTAAATATATAGTAAGCTATATAAGTGTAACCTTTAATTAATTGAACCAAGTTGGTGGTATGACATGGTTAGTAAAAGTACGATAGGAAAATGTACATTATAGTACTTATAATTAATTTTTTGTTTTCATCCAAATATTAATTAGTTTATCTTTATTAATTAAAATTTAGACAGTATTTTGATAATTATAATGAAGAAGAAAAAAAAATATTTTGAACAATGATGTTGATGTTCAAAATTTAACCAATTGATGTATGATTCATTTGACCAAAGAAAAAAAAAACAAAAAACTTTATATATTCTATAAACATTAAATTAGTTTCATGAAGAAGGCAGCTAGAAGATAAAGTAACAAAATTGATAAGCGGCAATAATATGTCGAATATTATATTATATAACAAAAGTATAACTGCATGTTATGTATATGCATATACATGTATTGATATAAATAGTAATAAATAGTGGTAGTACATCTGAAAGCTATTAAGATGCATATATCAAATCTCTTTCTCTCTCTCTCTCTCTTAATTTTTTATTTTTTATTTAAAAATAAAATAATGTGCAAGCAAATGCTTTTTTGCGTAAAGGGAGCTATTCGCCTGTCTAGCAATTATTCTGCTCAAACCGTTGCTATTGGGGCTGTCCTGAATGTATTATGAGGTATGAGCAGAGCTCATTATTCAAATAACAAATTATCAAAGTTACTGTAAATTTCAATTCTGCATATGCGCATTTCGACAACTTATGTCTTTTCAGTGCAGATAATATCTAAATGTTTGGAAGACCATAAACTCAAAGATGTCTAAAATCTGATAGAGAGCAAATAACCAATATGATCTAATGTCAAGCCAAAATCAGCTATGGACAGAGCCTTGCATGAGGGAGATACTCCTTAGTTTCAACAAAATTTACAACAAAATAGATATTGTAAGTTTCCAAAGCCTCTTGGTAACTCCAAGACGAAGAACAACAGTAAATGCATTGTTTTCATTTTTTTCCTGATTCTTTCGTTATTAAGAACTTCGCCTGATGCTTATGTTTCTAGTTATTATTGATGACAGGAAATTAAACGTTAATACCGTGTTCGATTCTCATAATAAGACATTATCGACAAAGTGCGAATCGACGAGATCATTGTGATTGTCAACACAATATATGCTATTGTTGAAAAAGTCATTATTACTGTCGTAAACATTATTAATTTTATGACAATAATCACTCTTTTATCGGAATCGCACCTATTGTTTGGACTCTGACAATGATCCCATCGATTCGCACTTGGACGATAGTGAGACATATACAGAGAATCTTTTTTTTTTCTTATTTAGAGGAGAACATAGGTAATACATGGAAAAAGAACAGTTTATACCTTTAAGAAATCCAGACTTAAACCAGAATGAGAAGACTTTGTTGAATGGACAGAAAAGAGAAGTCCATATTGAGAAAATTTATTTCTATGTAGAATTGGAGGAAATAAGTGAAAAAAGAATAAGATTTTCAGACAATAGAAATTTATGCTACATGTGAAATTAGTAGAGAGGTTCTTCCCCAGACTCAATAAACGTTCTTTATAATAGTAATAATTCCAATTGTTATTGTAACGCTCAATTTCATTGGTCAACGTCATTAAAAACAAAGAAGTTATTTCTCGATAAACGCTTCTTGTCGATTAGTACGCTCCGAGATAAAATAGGTAGAGTAAATGATGACGTCAAATTCAGATAAAACTTTGTTTTAAGTGCAAAGAATAGGAATTATAAGAAATAAAAGTAATTTCGGAGGAGTTTGTGGATGTGTAAACGCGGCCTTTCACTCACAAACTTTACATAAAGTCCTTCGGACTTTATTTAGTTTGTGAGTGAGTCGGCCGCGTTTACACATCGATAAACTCCTTCAAAAGGACTTTTATTCCTATAATAAAAAACTCAAATTCAGTTCAATTTAATATAATTTATTGATATATCATTCAAAACTAAAAAGAACTTTAAAAGGTCTTTTTCTACACAATAAACAAGTGACATATAGTACTTGCGAGAATCAACACTTCTTATTAATTTAAAGATATTACAAAAGTGTATGAAAACAAATAACATATGGACACGGGTTATGTATTCTGGTATAGGCATGAAATCATTATGCTAAACTCCTCACGGGAAGGGATCTTGGTGGAAGCTGTATACCGCGGGTACATAATTTTATTTGTCAGTTGGTAATGGGTCTGGAGCTGGCATGTCAGTTAACTGCTAGTAGTCTTTTGTGATTTCATGTTTATGTCCGTATATTAAGTTCTTTCAGTTTCAATTTTCACAATTGACTCAGTCCTGTTGCTAACTGAATTTAACTGTTGTTACGATTGTTTTTTTTTTATTTATCACTTTGGCTATAGGGGAAGGTTTGGGTCCAATCAAACTAGTTTAAATCCGGAGGATTAGGTTTGCGCCTGTCCTAAGTCTGGAAATTTAGTAAGCCTGTGTTTGTCTTGTCTGTTCTCTACTTAGTTTACTTTATGTTTATAGGAGTCTAGGATGGTGTTTATTTCGCTGAACTTGATTACGCTTTATATAGGGGCCGACTCCGACCTGCCGTTGGGCGTGGGGTTTTCTCACCGTTCATTGAAGATCTTATGGTGGCTTTGAGTTGTTATTACTCCCGTTTGTTTCGTTGTCTCTTTGACACATTCTCCGTTTCCCTTCTTTTTTCTATGATAGTTAAAAAAACTCAACAGAGGTAATGTAAAGAAAACAGAGGTAATGTAAAGAAGAGGGGTTGAATAAATAGTTAAAACTGTAACGTATTATATAACGTACCACGGCTTTAAAAACAATATCATTATTTCTTATATAGGGAATAATATATGGCAAAATCCGTATCACATGCGGTATCATCCCGAGTTACCAATATCAGCCCGAGGGCCTCGGGATTAAGCCTTGTGATGCTCGTATGTTTTTGTGTCCTGTTTTTACATACAATTTGGAGTTGCTATTCAGAAAATTGTAGTCGATTACTAGTATATTATTCCATTTTCAGACAAAAATGATGATAACCTTTAGGTTGCAAAAAGAACACTTTAAAGCTCCTCCCACTTAGAGAGATAACTGATCAAAGCTGATCACTATTCATTATAAAAAGTAGAAATAAAGGATTTTGAGACAAACACAAACTAATATCAAGAAAATTACAGCTGTCATCCAGCAAATTACTGATTGGAGCAATTTCAAAATGTTTCAATGTACTTTCATTTTGATATACAGATAAAGTAGCTGCATAAATTACACAAAATGTGCCCTAGAAAACATAAAAGTTGACATAAATAGATTCAAATTGATATTTGATCATTTTTATCATTTTGAAAATGAGATAACTTTATGCTTATCGCTTGTTAAAATTATATGCACAAAAAGTAATCAGATAAATGGACCGAATGGAATTATCTATTTTAGTAGTTTGTCTCGCAGCTTTTTCTTCTGGATTCCTCTTCGATGGCAAAACACAACCTACTCCAACTGACGACCCAAGCAGACAAATTAACATGGTAATGGATTTGATAAATAATGAACGAATAGAAAGAAGAAAACAAGACCAGGTTATAGCTCAACTACAGAAAGAACTCCTAACCACACTGCGGGAAGTAACAGCCAGTTATCACAGTTTGAGTAGAAATGGCAGTGCTGAGAAAAGCCGTTTAAATAAAGTTGAAAATGAAACAAATTTCCTTTTAACTGAAAATACAGAACTAAAGCGCAATTTATCAAAACTATTAGATCATTCGAAACAGCAAGAAGATATGTATAACGATTTAAGGAACGAATTTAGTAAACTAGAGCAGGAGTTAATAGAACTAAGACAGCTTAAGCCAATTTCCGAATTACAGACAGTTTTTGAAGTGTGGAATGCGACACAACATTTAGAGAATGAACTACAGGAAACAAATATTTTGATGAATTCAGTTGTTCATGACGCGAATGCTAGAAAACAAGATTTCCTTGCGCTCTTGGGAAAAGTACAAACAATGGAAAGTGAATCGAAAAACAGAGAACTTGCACTTTTGGCTAAAGTAGACACGATGGAAAGGGAATCAGCAAACAGAGGTATTTTATATATTTGTAATTATACAGAATACACATTCAAAACAGTCAATTTTGTTGAAGAGTTATAGCAGTTTCTTGATTTGGGTTTAATGCACTTTACGATACTTTTTTAAAAGACATGTAAATGCTATGCAGAGAATTTTTTGGATTTGATGATTTGATTATGTTTTAGAATATGTAGAGCGCAGTTATCTTTCGGATTTTGTATATTTTCAAACAAGGGGCCCTAGATGTCGATTTTGACGTATATAAGCGAAGCAAACTCATCCTACACTTTTGGATTAAGGGATTAAATTTTGTTGCGGTATTGTTACATATGGTCTGCTGATAAGAAATTTCAGACTCTAACTTTGGAACATCAGAAACTTGTATATTTTCTCTTAATTATAGCATATAGCCTTATATTTTGGAAACTGTTTGGTTAAATCAAAATTCTTCAAAATTAGATGCAAAAATGCTATTCCAATTTTGTTTAATATCTTAAAAGTCTAAAAGAGCACTTATTTTTTGGACTTTTGTCTACTAAAGAATTCTTTTTCGATTGGGACAAACATTTCATCATATTTTTTTAAAAATATTTATTCCAATTTTGGTCATTTTTTTTAAATCTGAGAGATTTATACTAGCAACAAGATTTTGAGCATTTGTTTCTACTAGAACATACATTTTTACTAATTGGATTTCAAAAATACTTCATTCCACTTTTGTAGATTTCCTGAAAATTTCAAATTAAATAAAAAAAAAAGACTAAGATAACACCTATAATAAATGAAAATTACAATTATAAAGATCATTGATTTTAAGATTCTACATATTCTAAGAATCAGTTTCAGTTAGAACAAACTCTTCACAAATGTGATTTGATTTAAATAATATTTTATTAACTAAGTATACAAATAAACATAACATAAACAGGTGTCTCTTTGACACATTCCCCGTTTCCCTTCTTTTTCTATAAGTACACAAACAAGATATGGGGATTCGGAAACTAGAAAAACTAATACTAATCCGTCCCCCCTTATAAAAATGACATAAATGGAACATAGTGTATTGAAAAGAAAACATTATATTACAGAACGCATATTGTTTATACTGTGGTCTGTCAGGTAGGCTTGGCTAGGTCAGCAATTAAATTCTAAATCACAGCTGCCGACTCATTAAGTATAACTCAATAGACTTCATAATAAAAAAAATTAAAACTATATGTGATTTCAAAAATATTTGATTCCAATTTTTGTAAATTTCTTTTTTATATATTCTGTCTAACAACACTACTTTAATAATGTTTTATTTAACAAATATTTTCACTTATTGATTCTCAAAAATGGTTAGTGTTAGTTTAACCCCGCCGCAGCAGGTTTGCGCCTGTCCTAAGTCAGGAAATTTATTAAGCCTTTGTGTGTCTTTTCTGTTTATGTTTTCTGGTATATGCATGAAATCATTATGCTAAACTCCTCACTTGAAGGGATCTTGGTGGAAACTGTATTCTGAGGGTAAATAATTTTATTTGTCATCTGGTAATGGGCCTGGAGCTGGTATGTCAGTTAATTGCTAGTAGTGTTTTGAGATTTCATGTTTATGTCCGTATGTTTAGTTCTTTCAGTTTAATTTTTCAAAATTGACTCAGTCCTGTTGCTAACTAAATTTTAAGCCTTTGTGTGTCTTGTCTGTTTTCTAGTTAGTTCACTTTATGTCTATGGGAGTCTAGGATGATGTTTATTTCGCTGAACTTGATTACTCTTTATTTAGGGGCCAACTCCGACCTGCCGTTGGGTGTGGGTGTGGGGTGTCCTCACCGTTCATTGAAGATCTTATGGTGGCTTTGAGTTGTTATTACTCCCCTTTGGGGCGTTGTCTCTGACACATTCGCCGTTTCCCTTCTTTTTCCTTTTGTTTCCAAGATTGGTAAATTCCTGAAAGTCTCCAAGTTAAATTATTTTTTTTTGGAATTCTGCCTATCCATCTATTCAGGCATTCCTTTTATTAGCTCACCTGGCTATAGCCAGGGTGAGCTTTTGCCATC